>JADBJO010004026.1:47500-57500 GCA_016801955.1 Conus betulinus | reverse complement strand
GTCTAGTGATCACTAATTTTGTAAATAATACTGTGTAGTACATTTTGTGCTTTGCAAAACCCTTCATAAGTTTCAAAGGCTTTAAAGAACGAAAATTATTCATTCATTCATTCATTCATTTATTCAGTCAGTCAGTCAGTCAGTCATCCATTCGTTTGTTCGTTCGCTCTCTCCCTCTCTCTCTCTCTCGCTCACTCACTCACTCTCTCTCTCTCTCTCGGTCTCTCTGTGGTCTCTCTCTCCCTCTCTCTCTCTCTCTCACTAACACAGAGAGGAGAGAGAGGAGAGAGAGAGAGAGAGAGAGAGAGGAGAGGGAGAGAGAGAGAGAGAGAGAGAGAGAGAGAGAGTATAGCCACCGAGAGACAATCAAGATTCCTGCAATCGGATTCCTGTGGAGTACAGCAACACATGGCTTACAGACCATCGGAAAGCCACTGTAAGACCCGTGCTGGTTATGGCCATCTTCTGTCCGTGGCGTTAATTGGGTCCATCGTGTGGTCACAAGGTCACCCAATATGTCTCTGCAATGCGTCATTAACGAACTGACCACGCCAGTCGTCCGAACATCAAAACCGCCCTCCATTACTTGGGATTCAAATTACTTCTCTTCGGAGCGCGCTGGTTTCCTGCCTGTCGAGGTTTTGTCCGTCCCAGGGAGACACAGACGATTGGTTTAAAGACCCCCGGGACAGAAAGTGACGCCCCGGAACTGACGTCCAGGTAACGGGCAGCTACTGCCGGGAAATTTCTAGGCGCTATTGTCTCCCTTGTGAGGGACATGTGACGATCGACGTTCCGGGAGCAAGAGAGAAATGTAGGATGGAAATGTCCTCCCAAATGAGAGAGAGAGAGAGAGAGAGAGAGAGAGAGAGAGAGAGAGAGAGAGAGAGAGAGAGACGTATAGGATGACTGTCTGCGAAATTGGACGGCCAGTCGATGGGAGCAAGAGAGAATTGCAGGATGACAGTTCCTGCGGAAAGAGGTGGTCAACTAGCAAGTGTGAAGACAGAACGAAAAGGGGGACTTTTCATTTTACAAAGGGTGTGTGTGTGTGTGTGTGTGTGTGTGTGTGTGTGTGTGTGTGTGTGTGTGTGGGCGGGCCTGAAAGAGAGAGAGAGAGAGAGAGAGAGAGAGAGAGAGTGTGTGTGTGTGTGTGTGTGTGTGTGTGTGTGTGTGTGTGTGTGTGTGTGTGTGTGTGCGTGCGTGCGTGCGTGCGCGTTCTTGCTGTGTTTTACTTGCATGTGCGTGTTGTGTGTGTGTGTGTGTGTGTTTGTGTTGTGTGTGTGTGTGTGTGTGTGTGTGTGTGTGTGTGTGGTGTGTGTGTTCGTGTGTGTGTGTGTGTGTGTGTGTGTGTGTGTGTGTGTGAACTAACGATGGGATTGACGTAAATAACGTCATTCTTTCTTCCCAAAAACAATACTGGTGGAAGGGATTCTCGTCGAAAGAGTTGTCAGTAAACCGTGACTCAAGCGTCTGTAATACAGCCCAAACCAATTCATTTCTCAAACACTCCTTGACCTTAATTTTCGTGACACCATGAAATAGGCCATTATATTGACTTACATACTTAGACTTAGATGCTTCCGTGTCTTGCGACGCATGAGGCAGTCAAGGCGCTCCGCTGTGCACGGTCCTCAGCCAGTTTGCTAGTGTCACTCCATCCTCTGTCAACGAGTCTGAGTTGTCTCTCTCCACTGTCTGTCGCCAGCTCATCCTGGGTCGTCCTAATTTTCTCTGGCCTGTTGGGGTCCATTTAATGGCCTGGTTTGCAAGTCTTGAAGAGGGTAATCTCAAGACATGATACAGCCAGCGGAGGCGCCGTCTGCAGACGATGGTTGACACGGGGAGCTGTTTGGACCTCTCTCTGACGTCTTCATTTGGTATAAAGTCTGACCATTGTGCCCATGATCTTTCGTAGACACTTAGTATCAAAAACGTTGAGTTTCTTCTCGTGGGTAGTCTTCAGTTGCCAATTCCACAGCCATATAACAGCGCTGAATCACATTGGAGTTATCAAATTTCAGTTTGATCGCAAGGGAGAATTTCTTGCTGTTCCATATTTTGTTTCAGCTGATTAAATGCTGATGTTGCCTTCTCAATACGACACTTCAGTTCGTGGTCGAGATCATTGGCGTTGTTGATAGAGCTGCCTAAGTATGTGAAGTTCTCTACTTCTTCCACTTTTTTTGGTCGATGAGAACGTCTGTTAGCCCTTAGTGTTTACCGGTAAGCACGTTTTTAGTCTTTTGGCACTGATGAATCCAGTACTGCCTGGAAACTTGTTGATATTGTCTACAAGCATCTGCAGATCTGCAGCTCTTTTATTGAAGGCATGTGCAAATATTCCAAACTAAGCCAATAAAGACAAAACACACGAAAAAAATAGCGAGACACTGCTCAATCTGTCTTTTGAATGTCTTTTACGCAGCCAACAGTCTCGACACACAGGATGTCTTGTGGTTATAAGGTTTCAGAACGGAGCCGTTAGAAAAAAAAAGAAAAGAAAAAAAAAAAAAAAAAACAGATATCCGCTGCAAGAGGCTCCTTAAACACTGCAACACCAGGTGCTGACTGCGAAGCAGGTCAGCCACTTCATTTGTCTCCAACGAGAAGAAAAAAGGGACTTAATCAAAAGTGACCCGATTCAAACGACTATCTGAGAACTTAATCGTTTCGGTGACTGCTCATCTAAATCTTCATCTCATTTGCATTCCATTACCGCGCTAAATTAAACGCTCTCTGCTCTTGTGTTGATCCCGGTTTCTGACCCGTGTCTGTCGTGTCTGTCTCCGTGTCTGTCTGTCTGTCTGTCTGTCTGTCTGTCTGTCTGTCTGTCTGTCTCTCTCTCTCTCTCTCTCTCTCTCTCTCTCTCTCTCTCTCTCTCTCTCTCTCTCATCGACACACACCACAAAAACGCACACACACACACACACACACACACACACACACACACACGCGCACGCGCACACGCACGCACGCACACGCACACACACACACACACACACACACACACACACACACACACACACACAGGTACTTTGATTCACAGGGAGAGAGAGAGAGAGAGATAGACAGACAGACAGACAGAGGTGGAATGGAATGGATGGGGTGGGGTGTCTGAAGGAAGACAGCGTATCAGCTGGTCAATCTTCTGCCTTTCACCCTCACCACACTGTCCCTGCTTCTCGACCCTCTCTGCTGGATATAATTAACGGTAATTGGCCCAATCAGTTCATTAAAGGCAAACAAACTTTTAAATCAAAACAAACCCCCCCCCCCCCCCCCCCCCCCCCAAAAAAAAAAAAAAAAAAAAAAAAGAAAAGAAAAAATCCATCTTCCTCCGTTTCTTTGTGCTCTCCTCCTCTTCTCTCCCGCGTTCGAGAGTGACGAAAAGGGACATCACCGACCGCTTCCTCGACGGATGGGGAGAGTCAAGTCCCATATGCGCCGCAAAAAAAATGAGGGGCGCCTAGGAAATGAAGACAATGAAATTAGCTTTGTTGCACGTGCCTTTTGTCTTGAGCTCAGCGTGTCACTGGGCGTTTCGTGACAAGCGTCAGTGACGTGGCAGGACGACAACCCTTCCCAGTGATGCAATCATTCAGGGCTGGGGTTTAGAGTGGACGCATGTTGTTCTGACAATACGAAGCTGCTCCCATGCAGAACAGATTGGGAAAAAAAAAAATTTTAAAAATGAAAACTCAGTCCGTCTGCCTATCTTTCCTTGCTAAAGATGCTGTGGAGAGATGACAAGCTGCCGAGATCGTTATGAAGTTTAAGGACTGAAAATCTTGTGGGATTTCTAGGTAGAACTGATCTCTTTCCGGGCACCACAGTCTGTGCGATAAACGGTGTTGTGTGGGGGAACTTAGGGAGCAAGTGAGGGGGGTCAGGTCTCAGCTGCGAGGTGAACAGTCTCCGGAAACTTGTTTACACCACCTTCCCCATCCAGAACGTCATTCTGAGGTATGTCAAGCCTGCGTATTGAGTCGAGGTATATATGCCCAGGACAATCCGTACTTGCCTCTACAGCACCGCAATGGCCAGAGGCTTCAGTGCTGAATCCGAGTGATCTAAGCCATCAAGAAACAGTAATGCAACCAACCAAATCACTATGACTACCAGAAGAGGAGATTCACAGGACCATTATAATCCAAGACAGCATGAATCAGCACCACATTTATCACAAACACGACATATTATTTCAGATGTTCCTCGCCATCCTCTCTTGATGAATTCGATTTGGATCATTACACGCGTTTGAGTTCATTCAGTGATTTCAGAGTGTAGTGTATTTTGTGCACAAGATGGGATGTCGTTCAATAGACCTGCTAGCAGGAGTCACAGAGGAAGCCTCACACTGTGGTGTTGATGGATCAGTATCATCATTCAAGGAATTCCGGTCAATGTCCTGCTGAGCTACAACAGCTCTGCCATAACTGAACATCCCCTCCGTCACCCAGAACAGGCGCCACAGAACATAAACAAAGTCATCCGTAGCACGCCCTATAAAACATCGGCAATGCTATCTACAACACGTACCACAGATCATCACCAAGTCTCCCATAATAGACACCACAGAATATCAGTGATGTCACCAGTAACAGCATTATAGAATATCATAGACATGATCAATAACAGGCACCACAGGGATGTGAGAGACCAAAATCCAAAACAGTCACTACACACCATCTGTGGCATCAACCATAACAGTCACCACAAAACATCAGTAATGTCATATACAACAGACATCAGAGAACATCAGAGACGTCGTCTGCAACAGACACCTCAGCATCACTGAAGTCATTCACAAAAGACAACACAGAGCATCAGTGACGCCATCCACAACAGGCACTTTGTAACCTCAGTGGCGTCTCCATAACAAACATGGCCGAAGTCATCCACAACAAACACCAGAGAACATCAGGCATTTTAGTAACATCAGTGGTGTCATCCACAAAAAAACATGACCCAACACCAGAGAACATCAGACGTCGTACACAACAAACGCCACATAATATCTCTGAAGTCATTCACAAGAGACACCACATAACATCAGTGACGTCATCCACAACAGACTTCGCAACATCAGTGGAGTCATCCATACAACGAACATGGCAAAGTCATTTACAACAGACACCACAGAATATCAGTGACGCCATCCCACAACAGATACCACAGAACATCAATGACGTCATCCACGTTACTGTAGAACAACAATGATGTCATCCGCAACAGACAAAAACAGGACATATTTAACGTCATCAACAACAGCTTCCACAGAACGTCAATGATAATATCCTCAACAGACATTCCAGAACATCACCAAGGTCATCCCACGACAGACATCACACAACATCGGTGACGTCATCCACAACAGATACCATAAAACATGAGTGACGGCAGAAAAACACCGACGTCATTTACAACAGACACCATATACCATCTGTGACGTCATCCATAACAGGCACCACAGAACATCAGTAACGTCATCCATAACAGACACCACAGAACATTTGTGACGTCATCCACAACAGACATTACATAACATCAGTTGGGTCACCAACCCTGGCAGCAGTACAATGTATCTCCAACTCAGGGCATAGGCTAGTGGATCACCTGCTGGTATAGCCTCCTAGACTGTGTGCCGTGTTTGCGAAAGGGCGATCCAAATGTGGATGTGTATGTGTAGGAGGATTAGCGACGTAAGAATGCTATCTGCCTGCGGGTCCTGCTTCTTTTTTTTATGCATTGTTGTTGTTGTTATGACAGACTCAGGCGTTACCGTTGTACAATGTTCAGTCTGTTTTGGGCTTCATGAGTCTTATGCTGCACACACACACACACACACACACACACACACACACACACACGCACGCACGCACGCACGCACGCACGCACGCACGCACACACACTCACACACACACACACACACACACACACACACACACACACACACACACACACACACACACACACCCCCCCCCCCCCTCCCTCTTTCAGATCCCTTCAAACCACATCCCGGACCACATCAGCATTGTTCCTCCATTCTTTGTTTTCAATCTTAACCGTCAACTTTTCCCCACCCCACAAGCATCTCCCTACCCCTCACCCACCACCCACCACACCCCTCCTCCTCATTCCCTTCCACCCCTCCTCCACCCTCAGTTCATCATCCACGGTCCTCCCCATTCCGTTTTATCGATATTTCTCCATGTCGGTGGGGGGAAATTGTCGTTTCTGTTAATTTAGATTTTCATTTCTGTTCTTCCACTATTCTCATTTCGGTTAATTTAGAGTGTCGTTATCAGTCGATTCGGGGTGAGGCGAACAGACTGGCCCATCTGCTTTGTTTCCAGGATAAATTATGGAAAATAATTGAGTCAATTAGAGACAGTTCACAGTTGAGAAACGATGCGCGCTTTTTGTTTCTGGGGATGGAGCCGTTGGGCAGCACAGCTGATGATGGTTATTGTGGGTTAATGTAGAGTTATGGTGATGGATTAATTAGACGGCCTTCCTTGGGTTGGTTTTAAGGTCGACGGTGTTAAACTGTGCACCATAAATCTTTGACTTTGATTCTATTATATGAGCGGGAAGGTGGAGGAGTGGAATAGAGGAGCTGCCGTATATTCGTCATATCATCATCGTCACCATCATCGTCATCATCATCAAAATGATACCATGATTAAAGTAATAATAATAATAAAATGATAATAATAATAATAATAATATAATAATAATAATAATAATAATATAATAATAATAATAATATAACAACAGCAGCAACAGAACAACAGCCCCAACTCCAACATCAGTAATGATGATGAATATATCAACAACAACAACTACAAAGGTGAGAATGATAGTAATAATAAAATGAATAATGACTATGATGATAATAATAGAATTAACAATAACAGCAATAGTAATACAACAACAATAACAACAACTAATGATAATAATAATAATAATAATAATGATAGCAATAATAATATATCATAATAATAATGATGATAACAACAACAGTGATGATAATAATTATCATGATAATAATAACAGTATACTAAAAATAATAATAATGATAATGAGAAGAAGAAGAAGAAGAAGAAGAAGATAATGATAATGATAATGATGATAATAATAACAGCAATGAGAAGAAGAAGAATGATAATGATAATAATGCCGTTGATGATGATTTTTCATCACATTGAAAGTAAAATTGAAAATGGTAGCAGCAGCAGCAGCAGCGCAGTAGCTGTAGTGTAAAGAAAAACGTCAATTTAAAAAAAAAAAAAAAAAAAGTCAACATCCCACCATATTTTTCTACGAGGGGAATTCGGGCTGTAGTGGCCTACATAGGAAATGTACATCTACGCGGGGCTGTGTCAACCATTTCTTCCCGTCATCCTCTGGCCTCTAGCTGACCTCATCAACGTGGATTTCCAACAGAACCCGCCAGCGACCATTGCTTTCTTGCTGTGGTTCTGTAACATGTATCCACCTTAAGTAATGTTAGACGAAAGAGTAAGACAAAAATCGAAGTAAAATTTATTGCAACAAGTTAAATAACAAGCTGATGAAGAACCGAAAATAGACTTTATGCCGACAGCTGAATATAACGTTCGGTTTCCAGAAAGCTACTAACGGGACACTGAAGTAATGAAATTGCAAGTTTATTAAGCGACATATTTGCTTAAACCTGTCAATCAGCGCATGCTAAACAAAAAGTTTTCAGTGCGCCTCGTAAAAAGGAATGCGGTATTTATGCTGTGTTTACCACAAATGGGTACCATAGACAGATAACTAACAAACAGACAAACAGATAAGTAGACAGACGGACAGATAGATAGATAGATAGATAGATATAGATAGATGATAGATAGATAGATAGATAGATAGATAGATGGATGGAGATAGGCAGACAGACAGGCAGACAGATGCGTAGATTGATAGATGGATACATGGATAGATAGATAGATAGATAATTCGATAGATGGATAGATAGATAGTTAGACAAATAGATAGACTGACAGCCAGATAGACGGACAGACAGATAGATAGAGAGAGAGAGATAGAGAGAGAGGAGAGAGAGATAGAGAGAGAGAGAGAGAGAGAGAGAGAGAGAGAGAGAGAGAGAGAGAGAGATGGATGGATAAATAAACCGATAGATAGATAATCATCACAGAATTCATCCGAAAGACAAATAGATACGCCAAAATACAGTACAAAGTAACGCTTGTTCAACGCACAACAGAAAACAACGAAGTGAATTGTCGACAACTGTCCATTCACCAGACGTGGCAGCTAACGGGCACAGACAATGGACAAAACACTACTTCCCACATGGGTGGCGACCGATGACCACAGAAAGAGGGAAGGGGCTGAAGGGGAGGGGGTGTAAACGGAAAAGCTCGGTGGAGAATCTGCTAAAAATCTAGAAAACTACGGGGGGGGGGGGGGGGGGGGAACAAAACCTAATTTCTTGAAAAGAGTAGGAAGAGGAGTGGGGGTTCTATCATCTTCACACAGACACAAGTGACGCGTTAAAGAAGAGGGAGGGAAGGAGGGGCGGAAGGGGGTTAAGAATGGGGGTGGGGAGTGGGGGGTGGGGATCGAGGGTTTGTCACTGCCGCCCTCTGACGACAAAGGGGCGGCCAACCGCCCACGGTGATTCGGCTTGCCTCGGTTTAACTCTCTTGGAACTAGGCCAAGAGGAGGAGAATTTTGAAGAGGGAGAGGAGGAAGAAAGGGAGAGGGGAAGGGGAAGGTTGCACGGCAGGGTTTTTTTTTTTTTTTTTAGTAAGTCCATGAAAGGGCAAACATAGATAAATGAGTAAAGAAATAAATAAATGTATACATATGTAGATAAATCTATAAATAAATAAACCAATCTGTAAGTAAATCAATTCATAAAATGAAAGAAATGAAAATCTTCAGCAGAATACAATATGATGTGATTTATGTTTCTCCAGAGTCCAAAGCTGTCTAACAATTTACAAGTAAGTTTATTTCAAACACGCTTGCGCTCGTGTGTGTGTGTGTGTGTGTGTGTGTGTGTGTGTGTGTGTGTGTGTGAGAGAGAGAGAGAGAGAGAGAGAGAGAGAGAGAGAGAGAGAGGGGAGGGGAGAGAGAGAGAGGAACGTTGCTGCGTGAAAGCTGGTACGGAATCCAGTGGCGTCTTTCAACCCCATGCAAATATTGTTTTCCCTGTGGCATTCTCCACACAGCAGGGCGCCGTGTTTGGAGCTATCCCCTTCCCCTGACCACAGACAGACCATCGACTGACCTGTCAGAGCTAAAGGCGGTGTAAAAGGTGAAAAATCACCTATCTTCTCCGTTTTTTAATTTCAGATAAACGCAGAGAGAGCCCTCCAGATGTCGACCAGTTTTAATCCAGATTTGTCCGCACCATCATCCAACCCCTGTAGCTCAGTATTTGTTTCAATAGAAATTACTCAAAGAGTGGAGAAATACAAATAAGAATGAAAAAAAAAAAAACATGCAAGAAGTCAAGTTCAGTTGCCTACTAACTCTTGCCATATACTTCAAGATATCACAATTCCATGTGATAAAATTCAGATGGACAAATTCTTTCTTGTAAGATTTGGATGGTCATATTCTTTGTCACAAGCATCTTAGTTGGCCAAACTTCTTACCGTAAAGATCAAGAGGCCAATTCGTGTACTCAGAGTCGGCACGTTTTCTGGAGAAAATACCATAATACACACAACACTGCTTAACAAGCCACAGCACGGACATAGCATGAGGCCATGGACTGGCAGACACTGCAATTATCACCGAGACAGTCTTTCTCTGGCACCAGGTTACGGCAGTGTCCAGTCTTCAGGTACACGTTGCCAGTTTGACCTCCACTGGTGGCATTTCGTCCACATTTGAACAGGTATCAAAGCAACAGCATGGAATGACTCGGGCTACTTTGTCAGTTTTTTTTTTTTTTTTTTTGACAAACTTGAGCGAATGGGCAAATCTTTTATTT
>JADBJO010004026.1:37500-42500 GCA_016801955.1 Conus betulinus | reverse complement strand
GAACGAATAGATGAATAATAACTGTCACAAACAGCGGAGTTATAAAAGATATATTAACCTACTTATAACTGTGAGTATAGGCGCAGGAGGTCAGCCTTGGGACAGTCATATTATTATGTGTAAGTACAGGTGCTGAAGGTCATCTTTAGACAATTACATCATCATGTGTCAGCACAGGTGTGGAAGGTTAGTCTTTAGGCAGTCACATCATTATAATGTTCGTACAGTTGTTAAAGGTGAGTCCTTAGACAGTCACATTATCATGTGTCAGCACAAGTGTTGAAGGTCAGTCTTTAGACAGTCACATCATTATGTGTCAGTACAGGTGTTGAAGGTTAGCATTTAGACAATTACACCATTATGCGTCAGTGCAGGAGTTAGACGTCAGACTTTTAGACAGTCACATCATTATGTGTCAGCATAGGTTTTGAAGGTCAGTCTTTAGACCATTACATTATTAGGTGTCAGTAGAGGGTGTTGAAAGTCAGTCTGTAGACAATTACATCATTATGTGTCAGTGCAGGTGTTAGACGTCAGTCTTCAGCCAGTCACATTATTATGTGTCATTACATATGTGTAAGGGTTAGCCTTTAGACAGCCACATCATTATGTGTCGTTACAGGTGTTAGAGGTTAGTCTTTTGCCAGTCATTTCATTATGAGGTCGGACAGGTGTTGCACGTCAGTCTTCAGCCAGTCACATTGTTATGTGTCAGTACAGGTGTTAGAGTTTGTATTTAAACAGTCACATCATTAGGTGTCGTTACAGGTGTTAGAGGTCAGTCCTTTGCCAGTCACATCATTATAGGGTTGTACAGGTGTTGAAGGTCAGTCCTTTGCCAGTCATGTCATTATGAGGTTGTACAGGTGTTGAAGGTCAGTCTTTTGCCAGTCACATCATTATGAGGTTGTACAGGTGTTGAAGGTCAGTCTTTTGCCAGTCACATCATTATAAGGTTGTACAGGTGTTGAAAGTCAGTCTTTTGCCAGTTCACGTCATTATGAGGTTGTACAGGTGTTGAAGGTCAGTCTTTTGCCAGTCATGTCATTATGAGGTTGTACAGGTGTTGAAGGTCAGTCTTTTGCCAGTCATGTCATTATGAGGTTGTACAGGTGTTGAAGGTCAGTCTTTTGCCAGTCATGTCATTATGAGGTTGTACAGGTGTTGAAGGTCAGTCTTTTGCCAGTCATGTCATTATGAGGTTGTACAGGTGTGAAGAAGTTCAGTCTTTTGCCAGTCACATCCTTATGTATCAATGTGGGTGTCTAAGGCCAGCCATTAGGCAATCATATCATTATGTGTCACTGCAGGTGTGGAAAGTCAGTCTTTAGACAGTCACATCATCATGTGTAAGTACATGTGCTGAAGGTCAGAATTTATGTAATCATGATTTAAAAAAAAAAAAAAACGTATTGACAATCACGCTTTACATCCTCAGATAGGCGTTAACACGCTTATCGACCGTCAATGTTTACAGATTCTTATATGTATCAATACACTTATGACTGTTAACCCTTACACATTCAAATACGCATCAGTACATTTATCCACTTCTAACGTTTACACACTGACACATGTATCAGTGTATTTATGGAACTGTCAACACTACACAGCGACTTATTGTAAACACTTTTTATTGAAAACCTTTTAAACAGATACATATGTTTCAATGCCGTTTTTATGAACCATACAAGTCATCTATGCGTTGATACACTTATCTGCTGTCAATCTTTACATGTATTAGTGTAGATTAATATAGCGATTATAAAACCGCAAGAGCCATCTATGCATCAAGGCACTAATCTGTTTTTAACCTTAATATGTATCAATGTAGTCATTAACATAGCGATTACTATAGTAAAGTACTCAACAAAAAAAAACAACCATTTCAGACTATATGTAACATGTAAAAGAGTGGATTCAGTACCTATTATTAAACGGAACATTGCAAACGAACGCTGAACTGAACCAAGCACAGTGCAAAACAGGCTGATCCTTTGTTGATGCAGTTGGACTGCTTCCAAAAGCAACAATAACCCCCATCCTTCCACACAACTCTGCCCCGATCCCTTTCTCCCTCAGTGTTTTGAAGGTGGGTGAAACCGAAGGGGAGGAGGGTGGAAGTGACCAGACGTGTCCAGTGCTGGTGTCTCGTCTGCTGACCATGAGGGGCAACACCTTGACCGCTCACAACGGCAGGGGGTTTCACCGGAGACGGACATAGACACCTGTGCTGTTGACTAGTCGCCCTAACCCTACGTCCCCACACAGGCGCGCGCGCATGTGCGCACACACACACACACACACACACACACACACACACACACACACACACACACACACACACACACACACACACACACACACTTTTTTTTTTTCGTCTTTATAACACTTGTAGTGAATAGACGTTAAACTAAAGAACTCTCTCTCTCTCTCTCTCTCTCTCTCTCTCTCTCTCTCTCTCTCTCTCTCTCTCTCTCTCTCTCTCTCTCTCACACACACACACACACACACACACACACACACACACACACACACAACGCACGATCACTCTCACGCACGTACACACACGCGCGCGCGCGCTCACACATACGCACATACATACACAAACACGCATACACACATAACGCACACACATACATACACACACACGCATGCACGCACCCACACACGGACGCACACATGCACACACACACCGCGCGCGCGCGCGCGTGCGCGCGCACGCTGTCACACACACACGCACACACACACACCCATACACGCATGTACGCGCAAACACACACACGCGTGCGCGCGAGTACACCATCCCCTTTCTTTTGTCACTCCCAGTATCCAGAGAGAAGAAAAGGAGTCCGAACAAACACATTTCATAATGCCTGGGTTTTTTTTCTGTTCCAAATCTTTTGACGGTCAGGTAATTTTCTTATTCTTTTTTCGTTTCTTTTTTGTGTAGTCACGCTATGTTTAAGCTATTCTGAGCAAAACATTTCTTTAATGATTTTGCTAATTCCAAGATATTGTTTATCCTTTCCGCTACCTTTTTGAAACCGACAGCTGCATGCTAGTCCGTAAATCATATTCACCTGAATCTGTTCAAGATGTTGTTAAACCTTTGCATTTCTTTGTCAAATTCTGCACCAGACACCAATGAATGTATGACATTGAAGAAAATCCCCTTCTCTCTCCTCCTTTCCTTGCCGTTCACTAGTGACTCTTTCTATGCCCCCCCCCCCCCCCCCCCCGTCCCCCTCTCCTCCTCTTCCAGTAACACCCCTTCCTGTATTAATACAGGAAAAAGTTCAGCTCATTCCTTCACTCTCCTTCCATTTTTTTTTTTTAAAGTAGCGAGGAAGCTTTGGTCATTCGAACACAATCTTTAAGAATCTGCCTACCCAAGAAATACGTTTGGTGATGCAGATTATAGTGGTCGGTAGGGGGCTTAGATGGTGGTGTCCTGCGTCTGTTGGATCAGAACAGACGCCACTGAACACCACCGAAGTGACTCGACAGCAGTGCAGTGTCTCCTCCGATGGGTTGCCTCTAGACGACTCAACATCGACTGCTCCGTGTGGATTGCCGGTGCCAGGTATTGGCTGTGGAGTGGTAGGGGTCGGAGTGGGGTCGGAGTGAGCGAAATGGATGCAATGCAACGTAGGTGGTACAGAAGATGGGACAGCAATACAACAGCAGTTTGAAGATGCCGAGTCTTCTGTTTTTACGAGACCGCTACTAGTGTGCATCTATAGAAACTTCTGGTCGGTCCACTATGGTGTGTGTGTGTGTGTGTGTGTGTGTGTGTGTGTGTGTGTGTGTGTGTGTGTGTGTGTGTGTGTGTGTGTGTGTGTGTGTGTGTGTGTGTGTGTGTGTGTGCGTGCGTGCGTGTGTGTGTGTGTGTGTGTGTGTGCGTGCGTGCGTGCGTGTGTGTGTGTGTGTGTGTGTGTGTGTGTGTGTGTGTGTGTGTGTAGGGGCTAAATATGTTATTTTCAAACTGACAAGGAAAGTCAGAACTGACCAAAAAATATTCACTGGAACTGGAAACATGTCCAGCTATCTGTTTGATCCATTCACCACCCCCTCCCCTCTAATTCTAAAAAGAAGTGCAGGCCATCAGCTTCGTCTTAGAACTGTCTTTGACCCCTTGGCATGGACTGTTCCCTGGGGATTGTCGGTGCCGGGCTGCGGCGGGGACATGCTGGGTTATGGCTGTGGACGGGGAGCCGGAAGGAGCGGCCGGCCTGGGGGCAATGCCACTGAAGCAGCAGAGATGACACAGAAAAAAAATCATCAATCAATTCCTTCGGTCAACTCCACAGTTTTGGACCCCCCCCCCCCCCCCCCCCCCCCCCCCCCTAGGTTCCCATTGGCCTCTCTGCCAGAGAACCATTGCAGTGTCCATAACTGCACACAGTTCAGTGCCCCCCTCTGTCTTTCATTGGGACGTTGTACTCAAAGCCATTCTAATGCCCATAACTGAACAGGTTCAGTGTGTCTCCTCTGTCTTCCATTACACTGGGCATACAGAGCCCATTGCAGTGGTGGTCATGATTTCACGGTTCCAGTGCTTCCATCCCCACCCCACCCACCCCCACACACCCCCCCTTCTTCCACTGGGCCGTACTACATTAAGCATGCAGAGTCGCTGGAGCGTCCATGGGCATGAGCACTGATCTCGTCTTGTCCATACTTTAAAAAGACAGCCCATGTCCTTTCCACTTGAGGCTCTGCCTTTCAATCAAAACCTTCCACAAATCATGAGTCGATCGGCTGTCAATTACCAAACAACCAAGCGAATAGCCAGCCAACCAACAAGTTACCCAATGAGCCAATCAACCACTTAGCCAACAAACCAGTCAACAAAATCACTCAGCAAACTGACCAGTCAACAGTTTAGATTTGTCAAATTACAAGTTTGAGGTGAATGCTGAGATTAAAGTATAGTTGCCCCGAACAGCAAATAGCAGCCTGCAGAGAGAGAGAGAGAGAGAGAGAGAGAGAGAGAG
>JADBJO010004026.1:25000-32500 GCA_016801955.1 Conus betulinus | reverse complement strand
ACCAGTGAATCAGTGATGGACAGGGCGCAAAGCAGTGAGATAGTGATGAACAGGGCACAAAACCAGTGAATCAGTGATGAACAGGGCACAAAGCAGTGAGATAGTGATGGACAGAGCACAAAGCAGTGAGATAGTGATGAACAGGGCACAAAGCAGTGAGATAATGATGAGACAGAGCACAAAGCAGTGAATTAGTTAAGATTATGGGACGAAGGCAGTGTATGCCACTGATGGACAGGGCACGAACCAGTGATTTAGTGATGAACGGGGCACGAAAAATTCTGGACACAAACAACGATTTAGCAAATGATATACATGGCAACCGTTCACTGATGAAGAAACAGGTCAAAAGGCGATAATATATTAATAATGAGCGAGACTGCGACAAAGAAGGATTTATAATCGTGGATAGGGCACAAGGCAACAGTTTGCCAATGATGGACAGGACACTGACAATCATTTGTTAATGATAGATGGGGTGCAAGGCAATTCTACACACACAATGACACACACACACACACACACACACACACACACACGCACACGCACACACACACACACACATATATATAGATATATATATAATATATATGTATCTGTATATATATATGTGTGTGTGTGTGTGTGTGTGTGTGTCTGTGTGTGTGCCTGTGTGTCTGTGTATGTATGTACGTACGCAAAAAGGCTTGAGCATGTCTGTCATGATTGGGTCTAGGCGTGTTTGGTCAAGGCGGAATCACCTCATGAACCAGCACTGAAACTGACAGATGTTGACTTTCAAAAACTGTGCTTTAAATAGTATCAGCTGACTAAAGCACTGACAGACAAAGAATTGGAACCAGCCGGAGAGAGAAAGGACGTGGGGACAGGGAGAGAAAAAGGGGGGGGGGGGGGGGGCGGGAATAGAGAGAGAGAGAGTACCAGCTGTGAAAGATAACGTTTATCGATGCGCCTGCAATCTGGACTACTGTGCATTGTTGTTGATTTGACAAGTTGATGCATTAAAGTAATTGTATGCATGTATGTATGTATGTATGTATGTATGTATGTATGTATGTATGTATGTATGTATGTATGTATGTATGTATACTCACAGAAATCCCATGTGTATGTGTAGACACAGACAAACAAACACACACACATTCACACGGCCGGATAGATAGATAGATAGATAGATATATAGATAGATAGATGATAGATAGATAGATAGATAGATAGATAGATAGATAGATAGATAGATAGACAGACAGATAGATTGAAACACACGGAACGCGGAGAGTACAGCTTGAACCAAACAGGACTCTACATAGAAGGAAGTGATAGAAACAATGCAATACAGCAGTGGACACACAGCTTTCAGCATTTATTTTGAACCAAGTTAGGCAGAAGACACGGCGAAGTGACAGAAAGACAGAGCAACAGAGCTAGTAGGTGAGCACATCTGAATCCAGCAGAGAGTTGAATACAAGGGAACAACAGAAAGAGTGCACTAAAAACAGTGGACGCACAGAATTCAGCGTGCAGCCTGAAACAAGCAGGGAACCGAATACGGGATGAATGACAGGAGAAAAAAAAGAGTGCAACGTTTACCATGAACCACACAGGGGCAGTGAACACAGGGAAGTGGTCAGACAGTCCTGCTGAGATCTGCACCATGGACCCAGGGAGGACCAGCGTGGACCATTTGAAATCTCTCTTTCAGAGTGCGCTTACTGGTGCGACGTCAGAACGAGAATTGGCCATAGCGGGGTAGGGGGAGGTAACCTGAGCGGCGTGGATGTTTCCCTACTATGAGTCACAGAGAAAAAGAGATTGATGAACTAATTGATTGATTGATTGATCGATTGATCTGTAATACCCAGGATGGACGTCCTAGACCGAAGGGTAATGTTACAATTTGTCTTTTTCGTGCACACATTATGCCAGTACATATCATTATTTGACAAATCAACATATCACTATAAATGTAATTATAATACTGATAGGCATTCCCTGCAAAGGCAGGAATGAAGTTGTGAGTAGGCAAGGAGGAAGAAACATGAAAGAGAGAGAGAGAGAGAGAGAGAGAGAGAGAGAGAGAGAGAGAGAGAGAGAGAGAGAGAGAGAGAGGGGGAGGGGGAGGGAGAGAGGGGGGGGGAGGAGACAGACAGAGAGAGGAGAGAGACAGGCAGAGGGAGAGAGAGAGAGAGGAGAGAGAGTGAGAGTAGGGAGAGAGAGTGTGAGCGTGAGAGAGAGGAGCGTGTGTGAGAGAGAGCAAAGAGAGAGGGAGTGTGAGTGTGTGTGTGTGTGTGTGTGTGTGTGTGTGTGGTTCCAGCATCTTACACACCACGAATGGAAATTTCGACTTTCTCGAGTGATAACAGTTACAATGTCTTGATGACTTAATCAGTGACGTAATGAGAGACGCTGCGAACCTGGTTTTTCTCTGGGATTAGTTCTAATCCTATAAGTATCAAACGTAATGTCAAAGGTCTTAACCTGATGAGAAGGAAGGGAAAACTGCTTGCTCCATGTCCGCCCAATTTTCAGGTCACGGAAACCCTACTGTTTCTGTCCACTGTAATTATCGGCTCCAATGGCTGCCTTGGATCGGAAACAGGACAATCCTCACCCTGCCGAGCAGCACGTGCAGATTTCACCCCTGACAGCGAACGACTCTCCAGTCTTCCTCCTCGTCTGTCAGAGCTGTCAGCGTCAAGCTTGCTGGGCCCCAGTCTGCAAGACGTTCAAATCACCACCTGCACCGGACAACATAAGACAGCCAGATTACTGTGGGAGATGAACACCCTTGGTGGCCGTGTCTGACAGGGGGGCAGCTAATGAGATTGCCGTGGAAGATCAGGTGATCAATAGGGACCGACAGACGGCTCAGAGATGGGCGGAGGTCCAGTGGTGGCTGGGCGGAAGTTGCCGGTGGTTATGACTCGGAGCTGACGTCGAGATACAGCATGTTTAGTGTCTGCCTGAAAGCATCTGTTAGATGTGGAATCCACGATGTAGAGTGGGGGTTAGACTAAATACATTTAGATATAGACAGACAGAGACAAAGAGAGAGAGAGACAGACAGATTCAGAGAGAGAAACACATACACACACACACACACACACACACACACACACACACATATATATATATATATATATATATATATATATATATATATATATATATATATATATATATATATATATATATATATATATATAAATAAACAACCCAAAACCATCCTGAGGAGAGCCAGCGCTCGAAACAGACCTGTCGATTTTAAAACTTCCTTTCACCATTCTATTTTTAACAGATGTTGCTCCCCAAGGGGTCGAGCATTTTAAGAATTTTATTAGGCATTTTAGTGGTATTGTTGAGATATATATATATATATATATATATATATATATATATATATATATATATATATATATATGTAAACCTCCCCTTGTTCCTACTGTAAAGAAACGCACAAGGGGAGATCGGGGTTCGGGAGAAAGTTGGACTAGGTTCATCCAAAAAAGACAAATGAGTCAGGCCCAGTGAAGATTTTCTTTCTTTTAATTTGGCCTATAAAGCAAAAGGAAAACGTAAAGGTAAACACAAAAGTACAAGTAAAGGGAAAAATAAGGTAAAGGGAAAAATGAAGTAAAGGAAAGGGGAAAATAAAGTAAAGGGCTCTAGCAACCGTGGCATTTCTGGTGCCATCAGAACACCATCACCACATTTCACAGACTGAGGTGTAGTTCCCTGTCTGAGATTTGGGGCCTGACTGAATAACTCAGTAAATTCCCAAGCACCCACGCTTCCCCTAGCGTCACCTAGGGACGCTATCTATCAGATTCCTACGCCTCATGAATATTTATAAGGGTCTTACATGTTTAACAGCAGCTATTAACTGCAAACTTCATATCACCTACATGTTCCCTCTAACCTAAGCATACAGCATCTTCTCAAACATTGCGTGATCCTAGGTCTCACAAATTTGAAATAAGAAAATAGTAATCAGAACTATTTCCTTAAAAACCTCCAGGATGATCAACAACCTAAATAGTAAGCCCATCCCACAACTACTGGCCTCCCTCTTACATAAAGGGGCTGGCACCTCCATCAACTTTTCCGGTCTCTTCCCCGGTCTAGCCGAGAGTATTCCCTCTTTGGCATTTCCGGCCCGTCGCCGGTCAGCGCCCACAAGGGATTCATTCTAAGATCGCCACACAACTGGGCGAACTCATCTGTGGGTCATCAAAAATGCCTGCCTCGGCTAATGTAAACATCAACCGTGGCACTCCACACTGGAAGCGCACAAGAACCTCTGGTACACCATAGGTGGTGTACAATATATATATATATATATATATATATATATATATATATATATATATATACTTTTTTCATATACATATATACACTCACACATATACAGACACAGAGAAGGAGGAGATAGAGAATACTGTCGTACTGACATCATTGAAACTGAACGCTTCATTCATTTGGCGGGATAAAGTAGTCAAATTAGACGAATTCAACAAACGCTCATGAAAATCTGATCTGAAAACTTTAAAGCTCGATTTACTTGCAATTCTTTAGGGATATGATTCCGCAGCCAACCTCCACAATACGCCAGACTAGATGTGTACAAAATAATCATTGAGGAGGGGAGGCTCATTTTATGAGAACACTGATGCTAGATTTGTTGAAAGTAAACTTATTTGTTTCAGAAAATCAAGAATTACCACGGAATATCTTATGCATAACAAGTCTTTTGTTGTACAGAAGTTAAGACTTTATTGAGAAAATGCTTGCATGCTTGTAAACTGAGTTTGCCAGTGAGGATGATTTATCAATCGCTATTTGACAGCTCTTTTATGGACACTAATGAAAGGTGTAAGCAAGTTACGGCTAGCTGAGTTCCGACGTGCTGAGGTACTGTTGATAATAAGCTAAATATAACCGTGATTTTTTTTTTTTTTTTTTTTTTTGCAGGAAAATTCTAAACGTTTTAAGTGATTGTTTTTTTTTTGATTTTTTTTTTTTTAAGTTGAAGCAGCTTAAGTGTAATGCTTTGACAATGACAAGTTTGTGAGTCAATACTTCGATTTTTTTCATCACAGATTCGAAGTACTGGTAAATTCTGACTAACGTTTTGACGCTTTTGTGTAGGAGTAGTCATCATGATTTTAGAAGGCTGAGTGGATGGAGAGCCATATAATCAAACTATAAACATTTAACGAAAGTTTCGTATCTTCTTGAATAGTTGTACAAATCTGCTGTGCATTAGAAATAATCGTCCTGAGTTGTGTCATAAGTGAACAATGTACAGTGCAGTTTTAGAGATAATGGTAGATCATTGATGTAAAATGAGAACAAGCTAAGAGCCAGTACTGAATCTTGTGGAACATCAAATTTATCGTGAACAAAAGTAGATTTGCAAATACAGTTTGCTATCTGTTAAAAAAAAAAGATGAAATCAACTTTAATGTTTTGTGTGATAGCTTATGACATCGAATGCTTCTGCCAAATAAAGAAAGGGCTCCTGAGAACTGCATTGTATTTATAGTTATGAGCCATCTATCTATCAGTTTTTAAAACTGTGTGGCGCGAATAATTTTCTCTGAATACAGATCGATTTGATGGATCCAATAATATTTACGTGTGAATGGGACAGTAGAGGCTTATACGCAGTTTTAATGGATTTAAAAGAATAGATCAAATCGAAACTGGTCGTAGTGTGTTTCTTAGTATGGTATAATTTTGCTTGTTTTAAAGGATTTGGAAAAACATTGTTAAGCCTTTTACCAAAGCCATCAATTCCACTGGTTGCTGTCTGGTTTAATCGTCTGAGTGACATGAAAACCTCATGAATATCTTAATCTAAGGGATTAACGTTTAAATCTGAACATACATGTTCGTCCTTACAGAATTTCTGTAATTCTTCTAGGTCGTTACCTTTTGATGTACCACTGTCTATCATTTAAACTGCTGTGGTTTGAAAAATGGCTGTTGAATTAACTTACCGATATATCACTTGTTACGTCTGAATGATGTAGTATTTTTGTTTGCCAGTCCATCGCAGACTTTTTTTTTAATCATTGATTAAGTTATAAAAGATATTTTCATCTCTCGTGAGGGAAGTCTTTTTTTGTTGGTGTTTGTTTGTTTGTTTGGGGTTTTTTTTCTGTTCTTCAAGGGGGGGGGCCATTTTTCAACAATCAATCTCTATGACCTACAACGTTCTGTATCTAATTTGTTAGCCATGGCGGTTTTATCCGATATTTGACTCTCTTGGTTTAGGGAGGAGTTCCATACTTTATGGGAAATGGAGTACCTTAGCCCACAGCCTTACTAAGATCTGTAGGTGAATATGCTTCATGTGGAGATGAATTTAACTGATCTGAAGGAAATTTGTCACGATAAAATCTTTCGAAATTTCTAGATATGATCGTCTTACGGTTGAACCTTGGAATGTGGTACCTTTCTCGTTCTTCTTTTATTAATTTTTTTTTAACGTGTGCAGCAGATGAGAAAAGAGACAGGCAGACAGAAAGACAGACAGTAGAGGAGCGGGGTATGCCGCACATTTTCCTGTCCGTGTTGTAAGGGTGTGGTGGGATTCTGTTTAAGCCCGAACACCGTCTGAGCTTTTAAGTACATGCTAATATCTGTTTAAAACGGGCCAGTAGCCCGCACCAGCACAGCATGATGGAGAGCTTATACGATGATCGATCGTGTTCGTTTAGCATGAACGTGAATGTTTTCATTGGCAAACTCGAATGCAGCTAAGTAAGTCTTGTCGTGTCGTTCCCATGAAGATCATGGAATGACATAAAAACACCGCCCTGGACTGATTGTAAAGACAATATAGAGCCTGAAGAGGAAACACTGGCTGGCATCATTCTATGGCGCGTAATCTCCCTGTGGAAAGTTACCTGAATTTCATATAGAGACAGTTGTTACGACAACAAAGTACATAAAAGAGCGCTGTTCCATGAAATTCGTTAAATTCCGTTTGACTTTTGTAGGTTTCAGAGACTTTTATGAAATTTCAGAATGTCTTCCAAGTTTTCTTCTGTAAAACGCACCAAGCAACTAACTCTCTCTCTCTCTCTCTCTCTCTCTCTCTCTCTCTCTCTCTCTCTCTCTCTCTCTCTCTCTCTCTCATTGTGGTTCTACAAAAACTCATTGGGGGAGAGTGGGTGGGTGGAGTGGTGGTAGGGGATGGGGAAGGAGGAAGCAAGGGACAGTACTTTTCAATGAATAATGCACAGCCAGTTGACGACTTGGTGCAGAGCAAGTCATTGCCCAGTCAGCCATCGTGACTTCATCTGCTACTCCGTCGCCTCGCAAGAGGATCAGGACTGGGGGGAGGTAATCAGATAAATCGGTCTAAGCATCCGCTGCCCCAACCTGATTACGGGTAGCGTGCAGTACTCAGTATAGATGGCAAGTAGCGAGGTGCTGATCACATTCCAAGTCGGTTCGCTGGAACTGGCACCGATCCGGAAAGAGGCCAGT
>JADBJO010004026.1:12500-17500 GCA_016801955.1 Conus betulinus | reverse complement strand
ATCCAAACCATTGAAAGAGGTTACTGTTTCCCCCACTACTTCATTATTCAGCATTAAGATGTTACTGAAAGATACTAAGCATCCGGTTTACTGATCATATCATCAGACGCCACGTGCATGCGACTGACTGTCAGGAAGTGTTTAGGATCATATGAAGATCTGTCGACATCAGTTAAGAAAAGAAACTACCAGCAGAAAGATCCCGGGGTCTTGCCAAAGCAATCCTCCAGAAGACTGTTGAAGGAGGGAGACGCAGAGGACGGCAGGGAAAATGACTGATTAACAATACTGTGTACTGGAGTTTACAAACTAAGCCTTTGCTTACGACAGACAGAACGGGACAAATCTGGTGAACTGCCCGCTACTGTGGTGCCAGACTCCTCTTGGAGTTAAGAGAAAAAGAAGAAAAAAAAAACGAAGAGGATCATTACAAAGATTCTCGAAGTGATATGTTTTGTGACAGAGGATTTGATCTTGTTATTTAACGTGCTAGACTGTGTTCTGTGCAAGATGGCCAAAATTTGAAATACTGAAGGAAGGAGCAGATAGTCTACTTTGTTGTCAAATAATATCCATTATACGGAGACAGACCATGAACAACTCAGAGTTGGCAAACCCCTAGATAACATGAGAGTGCATAAAGCGCATACAACACTTCGTAGACAAAGCCCGGATTATCATTGAGTGCACAACACTGGACAACATACAGTAGACATGCAGTAGAACAGACATGGACAACATGGAATGGAGACATGGTATGGAGAACACGGAGCAGACAGAGACAACACAGCGAATATATCGCCTGGACAACATGCGGTGGATACAGGACAACATCGAGTGGTTGACGAGTAGACTAGTCAGGACAACATGGAGTAGACACGGACACAACATGGAGACAGAACAACATGGAATGATCATAGCCTGGACAAGGTGGAGTAGGCATGGACAGGATGCCATGAAACATATACGAACAGGAAAACATGGAGCAGACATGGTCAGGACAAATAAAAGACAGGATGTGGAGAACAAAGAATAGACATAGCTCTGAAAGTGTGAATAGGACAACATGGAGTAGACATGGTATGGATAACATGGAGTAGACATAGACAGGACAGCATTGAGTAAACAAGATATGGACAACATGGAATAGATAAATTACGGACAACAAGGATTATACATAGTACTGACAACCAGGAGTAGACAAGGCCCAGACAACATGGAGCAGACATAGCCCAGACAACATTGAGTAGACGTGATGGGTAGGACAACATAAAGTAGACATGGGTCCTGATAAAATGGACTGGATATACCCCGACCAAACTGCTGTACATATAATCTGGACAGCATGGAGTAGACATGGTCAAACTTGGAGCAGACATGGCTATGACAACGTAGAGTAGACATGGTCCGCGGGCAACATGCACATGGTCCAAGACAACACTAAGTGAACAAAGCCCAGACAACATGGAGCAGACAGTCCAAACAACATGGAGCACACATGGCCGGGACACCATGGAGTGGACAAAGGGCAACATAATGTAGACTTGGGGAGGACAACGTGAAGTAGGCACTGTTCAGACAACATGGTGTAGACATAGCCTCGACAACACAGTGTAGATATTGTCAACATGTGATAGGCTTAGCCAGAACAACATTGAGTAGACACGGCCTGAACATGAAGCAGATATGCCCGTACAACATGGAGTAAATAAGGCTGGGGCAACATGGAGTAGACATTGACTAGACAACATGGAACAGACATGGTCAGGACAGCGTTGACTATTCGACTGAGTTGCAGTAAAAAGAGCTGTAATTCTCGTCCAAGTCGCAACGGGTCTACCGATTTCAAATGAAAAGAAATAACATTAAAGTAAAATAACAAACAACAACGACACCAACAACGGCAGCAGCAGCAGCAGCAGCAGCAACAACAACAACAGCAACAACAACGACAACGACAAAACCACAACTCTACCCTCAGATAAAACAAAATGATTTGGTAGTACAACGATGTGTGTGCACAGTTTTCTTTATACATGATTGGGAAATGGTGTCCATGTCATCAGAATACACCCGACACGATCTTACGGCTTGTGAAGGGGTCGGAACACCGTTTCCGTCACGATTCTACTGAGGCAGACATGGTCTAGACAATATGAAACAGAACAGCTTGGACAACATGGCGCGGACGTGAGCAGCATGGAGTAGACCTATCATTTCACTCGTCTGTAGGGATTTCTCCTGCTTAAATCATTCACAATGTAGAAATGCATGAGCTGCTCCTTACCTGACGTCTCGTGTCAGGCGTTTACACTCACCCGTGATCCTATCTTTGCGCCAGCTGATTTCACCAGTACCAAAACAGTCCCATTCCTTTCATTTTCATCTGCCTGCTTGGAACAACATGGCATGTACCTTGATGGGCATATGAAAGAAAAAGAAGGTAAAACACACTTTTCCGACACAACAGGAAAAAATCCTCAAATATTAACTCTCAGACACGATAAAACTTCTCAAAACAAATCTTATTGCGCCTATCTATAAATACTCGAGTCTTCAGCAAAGCTCTGGCGCATCCATTTTTGGTGTGCAGCCCGTGGCGAGGGCGGCAGAAGAGAAGAGCCGGAACCCCCCCCCCCCCCCCCCCCCCCCCAAGAGGACGCCCCCTAGCGGTGTGACGGTGGCACCTTCCGAGAAGTCTGACGGTGGTCTGACAGGCAGAAAGCGGCGGAAAAGTCAGGGTGTCGCTGGTCTGGAAGGGGGGGGGGGGGGGGGGGGGGGGGGGGAATGCGAGGGTGGGGGGGTTAGGGGAGGGGGGTGTTACGTGGCCAGGCCGTCTGAAGACAAAGGGAGCTGGTACCGGAGCCTCACCAGGGACATCCGCGGCCAGGCCCACGCCGCCAGACTGTCAGGGCTGACGGCACCTGTCTCCTCCTTCCCCTCACGTCACTTCCGCACAAGGCCGGGGAAAGAGTTCCGCCGGAAATGATGGGTCGACCGAGTTCTGGACCTTGGGCTTCATTACCACCGCTGTCCTGGCGAGTTGGAATCACACCGGGAGATGGCGCTGCAGCTGTGTTGTTTGAGTAAAAAAAGGGGGAAAAAAAGATGGAAAAGTGTGTGTGTGTGTGTGTGTGTGTGTGTGTGTGTGTGTGTGTGTGTGTGTGTGTGTGTGTGTGTGTGTGTGTGTGTGTGTGTGTGTTGCACGTGTGTATGTATGGGGGGAGGAGGTGTGAGTGGGCGCGCGTACATGTGTGTGTGTCTGTGTCTGTGTGTGTGTCTGTGTCTGTGTGTCTGAGTGTGAGTGTGTGTGTGTGTGTGTGTGTGTGTGTGTGTGTGTGTGTGTGTGTGTGTGTGTGTGTGTGTGTGTGTGTGTGTGTGTGTGTGTGTGTGTGTGTGTGTGTGTGTCCGAGAGAGAGAGAGAGAGAGAGAGAGAGAGAGAGAGAGACAGAGACAGACAGACAGACAGACAGAGGGACAGGGAGAGAGAAAGAGAGACAGACGGACGGACGGATGAACGCATAAACACACGGACGGACGGGCGAACGGACGGACGGATAGATAGATAGACAGATAGATAGATAGATGGATGGGTGGATAGATAGACAGATAGGCAGGTGGGTAGATACATAGAATGAGAAACAGACAGACAGATAGATAGATAGATAGATAGATAGATAGATAGATAGATAGATAGATAGATAGATAGATAGATAGAGATAGATAGATAGATAGATAGATAGATAGATAGTCTCCAAAATGCTGTAACAAACAGAGACAGACAGACAGACAAACATGTATGCAGACAGACAGACAGACAGACAGACAGACAGACAGACAGAGACATGCAATACATTTTCGGAGGGATACAGACAGACAGACGAACACAATGGACTATACAATACAGACCGAAGATGCTATGTGTGACAGGTCTCCCGTCCTTCCTCCTCTGGGATGCTTAGAGGTGTGGGCAGATGCGTTCACATTCAACATATATAAGTTCTCCTCTTACACACACACACACACACACACACACTGTCACTCACATCGGGCGCTCTTAAAGTGACGGGATATCAATAACAAAAACTTTGTCTCCGTGTCCCCATCCGTTGCTGCTCGACTCGTTCATCTATACCATACAAAATACCAACACCTTACAGATGATTCGATGATTGCGTCCCCTTTATCTCCGTTATTCTTTAATCTTCCGGATAAGACAACAGTCCCAATGATCTTTATAGTTATGCACACAGGAAAACAACAGAAAGAAAGAAGGAACATCAGCACCATGCCAGTTTGTTTTCCTTGGCTGAACGCTTCCTTTCAGTCCTCTGTCCTTTTCACTACAGTCACGATGACCTCCCCGAAGAAGCCACATCGTTCCAGAGTCCTCACGATCTGGCTGAATCCCAGCTGGAAGATACTGGCAGTGTGGCTGTAGCTGTACCCTCGATTACATGCCTGTGGGGATGTCCTTGTGTTTACCACATGGAAACACCCCTGCTCAAAATTAAAGAAGAAGAAGAAGAAGAAGAAGAAGAAAGAAGAAGAAGAAGAAGAAGAAGAAGAAGAAAAAGAATTTAGCTTTTGACAAACTGCCCAGCTGGACTGCAGAAAATACAGGGTTATATTTTGCACTTGATAAAATCTTAAGATGAAAATGTACGTCGAAGTGATGTAGATAATTCTATTGACACTCACGTTAGCGAATCACCTTCCATGTTCAATGAATGCGTTAAAAAATACAAACGTGTTTGGGGGGTATAAAAAACGTATTTTAGTCAATAATAAAATGAGATCACAGGATTGGTATGATGAAGAATGTGGAGTAAAGAAAAAAAAAACAGTTACATTTCAATGTAAGAAACGACGGCGCATACTGGATCCGAGCGATGGCGTTGTATATACTATAAAGGTAGACGAGAGTATAAACAGTTATTCAGAACGAAGGAATATATTTTAATGAGAGTATTGTTAAACTGTAGTGGATTCTGTGGAAA
>JADBJO010004026.1:0-5000 GCA_016801955.1 Conus betulinus | reverse complement strand
TTCAGCCTTGAGTGGGGTGATAACCGTAAGCATGATTGTGTTGTCAGGAAAGGCGAGAAAATGACGTCATAGAACATCGTCATACAACGTGGCGTCATAGAACAATGTGACGTCATAGAACAATGTCATAGAACACCGTCATAGAACAACGTGACGTCAGAACAACACAATTTATGACATCAGGCAGTGGGACTGACTTCATTTGCTGTCCATCCCTGCCCACTTTTCATCTGTACATGGTCTGACGCAGATTACAACCAAGATGACGATGGCGGATGCTAAACTGTTGACGATGGTCAGTCTCTGGGTCCACTTTGCCGTCGCAGCATACATCCCCGCGAGGAACATACTTCCCCACAGCCCATCCAACGTCTCAGAGTTTGAGGGTCTATCTACTAACAGTCTTCGACCACAACGTCAGTGCTTGGCGCTGGACAGTGATCTTTGCCCCGGGTCCAGCTGGGAGTCTGGGGTCAGCCTGCCCAACCTGTACGGCCAGTACACGGTGCAGCAGGCTCTGCTTCAGCTCAGGTCCGTCCTGGATGACCTCTCCCTCGGCAGTGCGTCCAGCGATCTGGTCAGGCCGTTCCTGTGCACCCTGTTCCTGCCGCCCTGCTCTGGGCAACATGACGGGGAAGCAGATGGCGGTCAGCAGACCAGCCCTCCTCCTCTGCCTCTCCCGTGTCGCTCATTGTGTGAGGTGGCCCGGGAGGAGGTCAGAGCGACCCAGGGGAGGGGACCTCAGTCTGCGAAGAAGTCAGGATGGCCCAGTTACATTCGTTGTCACGTATTTCCTTCTGAACGGTGCTACACCATGGCAGGTAGGTGACCAAGACAGGAGATCTCACTTTGGACAGACCGTTTCTATGTCTGTAGGACAGACCGCTTCCATGGCTGTAGGACGGACCATTACCATGTCTGTAGGACAGACTGTTTTCCATGTCTGTAGGACAGACCATTTCCATGTCTGTAGGACAGACCGTTTCTATGTCTGTAGGACAGACCGTTTCTATGTCTGTAGAACAGACCGTTTCCATATCTGTAGGACGGACCATTTCCATGTCTGTAGGACAGACCATTTCCATGTTTGTAGGACAGACCATTTCCATGTCTGTAGGACGGACCATTTCCATGTATACAGTGCAGACTATTTCCATGTCTATAGGACATACCATTTCCACGTCTATAGGACATACCATTTTCATGTCTATAGGACAGACCATTTCCATGTCTACAGGACAGTCCATTTCCATGTCTGTAGGACGGACCATTTCCATGTCTATAGGACAGGCAATTTCCATGTCTATAGGACAGACCATTTCCATATCTACAAGACAGACCATTTCCATGTCTACAGGACAGACCATTCCCATGTCTGTAGGATAGACAATTTCCATGTCTGTAGGACAGACCATTTCTATATCTATTGGATAGACAATTTCCATGTCTGTAGGACAGACCATTTCCATGTCTACAGGACAGACCATTCTCATGTCTATAGGGACAGACAATTTCCATGTCTGTAGGACAGACTATTTCCATGTCTGTAGGACAGACCATTTTCATGTCTATAGGATAGACAATTCCATGTCTGTAGGACGGATCATTTCCATGTCTGTAGGACAGACCGTTTCTCTATGTCTATGTAGGACAGATCGTGTCTATGCCTGTAGGACAGACCGTTTCCATATCTGTAGGACAGACCATTTCCATGTCTGTAGGACAGACCATTTTCCATGTTTGTAGGACAGACCATTTCCATGTCTGTAGGACGGACCATTTCCATGTATACAGTACAGACTATTTCCATGTCTATAGGACATACCATTTCCATGTCTATAGGACAGACCATTTTCATGTCTATAGGACAGACCATTTCCATGTCTACAGGACAGTCCATTTCCATGTCTGTAGGACGGACCATTCCATGTCTATAGGACAGAGACAATTTCCATGTCTATAGGACAGACCATTTCCATACCTACAAGACAGACCATTTCCATGTCTACAGGACAGACCATTCCCATGTCTGTAGGATAGACCATTTCCATGTCTGTAGGACAGACCATTTCTATATCTGTTGGATAGACAATTTCCATGTCTGTAGGACAGACCATTTCCATGTCTACAGGACAGACCATTCCCATGTCTATGGGACAGACAATTTCCATGTCTGTAGGACAGACTATTTCCATGTCTGTAGGACAGACCATTTTCATGTCTATAGGATAGACAATTTCCATGTCTGTAGGACACACCATTTCCATGTCTATAGGACAGACCATTTCCATGTCTATAGGGTAAAACAATTTCCATGTCTGTAGGACAGACCATTCCCATGTCTGTAGGACGGACCATTTTCATGTCTACAGGACAGACCATTCCCATGACTGTAGGACGGACCATTTCCATGTCTGTAGGACGGACCATTTCCATGTCTGTAGGACGGACCATTTCCATATCTGTAGGACAGACCATTCCCATGTCTGTGTAGGACGGACCATTTCCATGTCTGTAGGACGGATCATTTCCATGTCTGTAGGACAGACCATTTCTATGTCTGTAGGACGGACCATTCCCATGTGTGTAGGACAGACCATTTCCATGTCTGTAGGACGGACCATTTTCATGTCTACAGGACAGACCATTTCCCATGTCTGTAGGACGGACCCATTTCCATGTCTGTAGGACGGACTATTTCCATGGTCTGTTGGACGGACCATTTCCATGTCTGTAGGACGGACCATTTCCATGTCTGTAGGATAGACCGTTTCCATGTCTGTAGGACGGATCATTTCCATGTCTACAGGACAGACCATTTCCATGTCTGTAGGACAGAACATTTTCATGACTGTAGGACAGACCATTGTCATGGACTGACTGTAGGACAGACCATTGTCATGTCTGTAGGACAGATCATTCCCATGTCTGTAGGACAGACCATTTTCATGACTGTAGGACACAACCATTTCCATGTCTACAGGACAGACCATTTCGTGTCTATAGGACAGGTCATTTCATATCTACAAGACAGGCCGTTTCCATGTCTGTAGGACAGACCATTTTCATGACTGTAGGACAGACCATGCATTTCCATGTCTACAGGACAGACCATTTTCATGTCTATAGGACAGGTCATTTCCATATCTACAAGACAGGCCTTTCCATGTCTGTAGGACAGACCATTTTCATGACTGTAGGACAGACCATGCATTTCCATGTCTACAGGACAGACCATTTTCGTGTCTATAGGACAGGTCATTTCCATATCTACAAGACAGGCCGTTTCCATTTCTGTCTGTAGGACAGACCATTTCCATGTCTACAGGACAGACCATTTGATGTCTGTAGGACAGAACATTTCCATGTCGACAGGCAATATACTTAAATGAATGATGGTATTTGATATCAATTTGCGTTTCCGTTTCGTGAACGTGTGTATCCCATATGTACAGCATAACTTACAACTATGTGAAACATACTGACCGTACTGAGTCATAAAAACAGTCATTTCAGTGACAGAAAAATAGTCCTATAATAAGATACGCTTTTTTTTTTTTGCCGGAAACCACCACCATTCGGGGAAAAAGGTCGTGAACTGACCCTTGCTGAGAGAGAGAGAGAGAGAGAGAGAGAGAGAGAGAGAGAGAGAGAGAGAGAGCGCGATCTAGTCCATTACTTTGTAATGTCATTGTCCGCTCGGTCAACCTCATCTGACTATCATTTTTGTGGAAGAGAAGTATGCTCTACCACGTGATAGGTAAGTGAGGTGGTGAACCACTGGACATTGTGTGTTGTGGGTTCAATCCACGGCGTTGTCTCCACAGAGTGTAGGAATAGTTGGAGTTTTCCGCGCGCGCGCGCGCGCGTGTGTGTGTGTATGTGTGTGTGTGTGTGTGTGTGTGTGTGTGTGTGTGTGTGTGTGTGTGTGTGCTTAAATTCCTGTATGTGTGCGTGAGTGCGTGCGTGCGTGCGCGCGCGCGCGCATATGTGTATTCAAACCATATCCTCTATCAGAAACGAAAATACGAAAAAATCGATTCAACAATATTTCACGACAACGAAAGCGAACAACGATGACAGGAAAATGGTACCAGTAAAACGTTGCCCGGCAGACTGCATTGTTAGGTTGCTTATATTTTTCTTTCTCGCTTTCTTTCTTTCCTTCCTTCTTTCTTTATTTATTGTTAAACTTTTTCGGTTTGTTGCTGCCTTCGTGTACAGGCTTACCCCCATGGCCCAAGGCCATCTTCATTGCATTGGTCGCTATCGCGGAGCCACAAAATACCGTCGATAACATTGCCTGCATCCTCCTGAGCTAAATGCTTTGATCTTGAGGGCAAGGGGAAGTAACTTGAAGCCTTTGTTGAAAAAAAAAAAGTCTGAAGCTTTCAACTTCTTCAGGTCACAGTTCATAGTTTCACGATGAGATAAATCAGGTTGATCGAGACCAGAGCAAACTATCGGTTGCTTGTTTGATAATCATGATTCAAGGAAGTGATGAGCGCTACCACTTCTGATATAGAGGTTTACCTTCTTTCAAAACCATGCGTGGCTGATTATATCTACGTCCTTTGTAAAAAGTCAGCACATACAACTGCAGTGTAGATTTATTATCATTATTTTTTTTCAAAACATTTTAAGTCACTTATGGACCATATTTATACCTCACGATTTCATTTCCCCTAACCCGATTGTTTTCGGAACATCATTTCGTATGTGTTATTACAGCAACAGGTCTTTTCTGTATGTTTTTTTTTTTCTGATGTTGATGATACAAATAACGGTGTTAGCCTGTACTTGGAGGGGTATCCTTGCCACCGGATTTGTAAATCAGGACAACAAACTTATCTTGCCCTGCGAGGGGTTGTCATTGTTTGTCGACAGGTAAGAATGTCCCAATGACGAATGCCAAAAAATGTAGGTATTTCCCTCTGAAACATCGGCATCCTTATTTCTGAACCATTAAACCGTGATGCACTAGCGTTTGACCTCACGTA
>JADBJO010004025.1:213687-216212 GCA_016801955.1 Conus betulinus | reverse complement strand
GTTGCTCTCTTCCTAAATGAAATGAAGGCAATTAATTCGCGGACGCCCCCTCACCCCCCCACCCCATTGATCGTCCGCCCGCCCTCCCCCTTCCCCCTCGCCGAAAATGAATTATGATTGTTCTCAACGGAACACTGCCGCCGACTAATGACACACACATCCACACACACACCACACTGAAAGAATGAAGAATAAATGATCAATCAGCACTGTGGATAAGACTGAATAAATGTGGGATGTCCAATATATAATATTGGCGGGTGACAAAGAGAGAGAGAGAGAGAGAGAGAGAGAGAGAGAGAGAGAGCAGAAGGGGATTGAGGCTTGGCTCAACTGTTGATCCGCAGTGTCAGATGTGTGGAAGTATTTCTTCATAGACGTCCTCTGAAACGGTGCACATTTGGCTGAATAGACTACCCACCCTCGACCCTTACCATTCCAGTCCCTCCTCCATTCTATACAGATCAGATGGCATTCAGTGGGCCCCTATGTCCTTCAATTTTTGTTAGACAGAGCTGTTGAGGTTTTGAAAAAAAAAAAAAGTGTCCTCTGTAGTTGTGTCCAATCTTTCTGACAGAATTTGTTGAGGTTTTGACACTTTCGGGACTGTTTTCTCTTTTTCAGTTTTTTTTTTAACATTCCGATGAGGTTTTGATAATATTGATCGCTCCCCCCCCTCCCCCTCCCCCCCCGCGCCCCCCCCCCCCCCCTCCCCACACACACACACACACTGTTAAACACTCTCTCTGCGGGGTGCCAATTTTGGATAGCGTTTTGTCCAACAGTTGTTGACATACCTCTTGTGAGGGATGGACAGCTATGGTTGTAGTTTGCCCGATCTTTCTGACGGGCCTTTGCAGGTGTGGGCAGCTCTGACTTGCACAGCGTTTTGCCTAATTTTCTGATGAATGTTTTCAAGTGTCGACAACTTTAGATCATATTTTGCCCAATCTTTTTGACCGGCCTGTGTATGTGTTGACGACCTTAAATTGTATTTTTTTCTTTTTTTTTTTTGACAGACCTGTTTATGTTTTGACGTCTTTCAATTGTATTTGTCCAATATTTTTGACTGGCCTGTTATTTTGCGGATGCGTTGTCGACTCTGAATTGTATTTTTCCAATTTTTTTTTTATAGGCCTGTTTATGTGTTGACGAGTTTTGGACTGAATTTTTCCCAATCTTTGTTGACCGGCCTGTTTATGTGTTGACGACTTTGAATTGTATTTTTTCCTCTCAATCTTTCTGACCGGCCTGTTTATGTTGTTGACAACTTTGGATTGTATTTTCCCAATCTTTTTGACCGGCCTGTTTATTGCGTTGAAGACTTCAAAATTGCATTTTCCCAACCTTTTTGAACGGCCTGTTTTTATGTGTTGACGACTTTGGGTTTGCATCTTCCCAATCTTTTTTTGGCCGGCCTGTTTATGTGTTGACAACTGGGATTGTATTTTCCCCAATCTTTCTGACCGGCCTCTTAATGTGTTGACGACTTTGGTTTGTATTTTCCCAATTTTCCCAATCTTTCTGACCGGCCTGTTCATGTGTTGACGACTTTGGTTTGTATTTTCCCAATCTTTCTGACCGGCCTGTTCATGTGTTGACGACTTTGGTTTGTATTTTCCCAATCTTTTTGACTGAACTGTTTATGTGTTGACGACTTTTGGTTTGTATTTTTCCCAATCTTTTTGACCGGCCCTGTTTAGTGTGTTGACGACCTTTTTGGTTGTATTTTTTCCCAATCTTTTTGACCGGCCTGTTTTTGTGTTGACGACTTTGGTTTTATTTTCCCAATCTTTTTGACCGGCCTGTTCATTTGCTGATGACTCCTTTGGTTTGTGTTTTCGCCTACTTTTTTCTTTTTTTTTTTGTTTTGTTCTTTTTTTTTTTGGACAGGTTCTGTTCATTGCCTTGACAGATTTGGACTGTAGTTTTCCATGCCTTTTCATAGATCTTTTCAGGTGTTTACAGCTGTGGGTTTTTTTATGTTGACAGGCCTGTTGAAGAGGAATTTTAGCTTTTCCCCCCCCTCCTCCTACTCCTCTCCTCCTCCTCCCCCTGCCCTCTTCCCACCAGTATTTGGGCCATGCTGTTGAAACTTCGGCTCGAATTTCTTCTCGGGCCAGTTGAGATGTTTAGCAGCTGTGGCTTGTAGTTCTGTTTTGAAGTGGACTTGCTTGTTTAGAAACACTGGCTTGCATTCACTTCAGTGTGTTGCTTGTTCGACGGACCTGTTGAAATGTTTTGCAACTGCGGTTTGTCTTATACTTTGATCGACACGTTTGAATCTGTTCTCTCACATTTTTTGATTTACTTTTCTCTACATATATTTATTTATTTATTTATTCGTTTATTTATTTTTTTTATTTTTCAATTAACTGATTAACTGATTGATTTATCATTTATTGTATTGTTTTGTTTTTTTTATTATTTATTTATTTTTTTTATTTATTTATTTATTTTTTTTTGGGGGGGGGGGGGGGGGGGGGGGGGGGGGGGGGAGGGGAGGGGGGAGGGACGAACACGTC
>JADBJO010004025.1:198687-201187 GCA_016801955.1 Conus betulinus | reverse complement strand
CATTCTTTTCTAATTTTTCATGGAGATTGCGGCATTGTTATTAATTTTTTCATGGAGATTGCAGCATTGTTATCTAATTTTTCATGGAGATTGCTGCATTGTTATATAATTTTCATGGCGATTGCTGTATTGTTATCTAATTTTTCATGGAGATTGCTGCATTGTTATATAATTTTCATGGAGATTGCTGTACTGTTATCTAATTTTTCACGGAGATTGCTGCATTGTTATATAATTTTCATGGAGATTGCTGCATTGTTATCTAATTTTTCATGGCGATTGCTGCATTGTTATATAATTTCCATGGAGATTGCTGTATTGTTATCTAAATTTTTCATGGAGATCACTGCATTGTTATTCATTTTTTCATGGAGATTGCGGCATTGTTATTAATTTTTTCATGGAGATTGCAGCATTGTTATCTAATTTTTCATGGAGATTGCTGCATTGTAATCTAATTTTTCATGGAGATTGCTGCATGTAATCTAATTTTTCATGTAGAATGCTGCATTGTAATCTAATTTTTCATGGAGATTGCTCGCATTGTTATCTAATTTTTCATGGAGATTGCTGCATTGTAATCTGATTTTTCATGGAGATTGCTGCATTGTAATTTAATTTTCATGAGATTGCTGCATTGTAATCTAATTTTTCATAGAGATTGCTGCATTATAATCTAATTTTTCAGGGAGATTGCTGCCTGTGTTATAACTTTTTCATGGAGATTGCTGCATTGTAATCTAATTTTTCATAGAGATTTGCTGCATTGTTATCTAATTTTTATGGGGATTGCTGCATTGTCACAGTTTACATTGTATCACAGCCTTCCTGGCATGAGTGTTCAGATCAAATAATTGAAAAATCAAGAACAAAATGCAGATCTTCATTCAACGGCCGTTTCGGGTGGCTCAGTGAACGGAGACTGAAAAACGCTGTGTTTCAACAACGGCAAATCAGCGGAGTCATCAAAAACCCACCACCAAACAGATTGACTCTCTGCATTTCTAGCGAGGCTGGTACATCCTCACGTTGTAAAAACCCGACGCGGGACTGACTGCGCCTATCGTGGATCATCGAAAAAAAAAAAGCCAATGCACTCACACGACAACAACCTCAAGCAATAGACCTGGTGAACAGAGTGAACTCAGGGGCGGATCAAAGAACTAATGGCGGGGAGGGTTCCAAACTGAAGTAAGCAACCTGGCGGCAGGTGTTAAGTAAAAAGCAGGGTGAGGAGGGAGGCAAAGTGCAGATTCGCAAAAGCGGGGTGGGGAGGGAGAGGAGGAGAGGTGGGGCTAGGCGCTGAATTTTTTTTTGTTGTTTTTTTTGTAAATGTAGGAGAATGGCGGGAATGCAGGTTTTGTGAATTTGTGGGAAGGGGATGGCTGGGAGGGGTGGGGGGTGGGGGTGGGGGGTGGGGGCTCCCTCTTAGTCAGTGAGATGCACTGAAGCCTGCCCTGGTAGCTGACAAACACCTGTAGTCTACCCATTTGTAAATCCTTTCCTTGTTTTGCGAAAGAAAAAAAAAATTGGGGGGGGGGGGGGGGGTGAGGGGGGGGTCCGGAATCCCTAGGCTCCTTCCAATCCGCCCCTGGAACTGTATTGTCACTGTCAATGCTAAAGACAGGGGGGGAGGGGGGGGGGACTTTGATTGTCTGACAGGGCGGGTGCCAGTCAAGAGACTAGTCATACAGAAGCGACAACGAACACACAGGTGGAAAGTGCACCGACATTCATACTTTTTGGCATGGCGCCAAGGAGACGACGAACAGTCTTTCACTCTCTCTTCTTTCCCTTTCTCCATGGCATCGCCTACCCCTTCATTACCGCTTTCAGCCCCTCCAGAGGAGAAAAACCATGATGATGAATGCAGCCTTTGAGCTGGGGGTCTGACCTGTCTGTTTTGAACCTTGTCTTCGCCTTGCCCCCGTGGCAAACAATACCTGTGCTGTGTGCTAGGTGTTGTCCCTGTCTGTTGTGCTGTTGTGTTTTCTACTTTCTTCACAACAGGGGCCGCGGTTGGGGTTGGGGTTGGGGTGGAGGTGGGGGTAGGGATTAAACCAGCGACAGGGAAGGGGCGACGGGAAACAAAACGTGATCGACGAAGAGGACTGATAAACAGAATGGAGGCAGGGGAGAGGAGGGGAGGGGAGAGGGAGGGGCGGAGGGGCGGAGGGTGTACACGGCCGAGACAGAGAGATGTACGTTTGGGATTTGACGTCTGTTCATATTGCATACAAACTGTGAGAAAGCAGTTTGCTTCTTGCTCATAGAAGGAGAAGTGTAGCAAGTGGATAAAGCGACTACGCCTACAAGTCAGACAAAAAGGTCAACGGACCAAAGAAAAAAAAATCAAAGAAAGAAGAGCGGCAATGACAAAGAAAAGTTTAATTGTAAAAATTTCGGCTGCAGCGTTTGGATCTCCGACTAAAGTAAGACACACTGCGTGTACCCTAAACAAAAGCGGTCAGAAATCTGTATCAACCCCCACCCCAACTCC
>JADBJO010004025.1:190000-191071 GCA_016801955.1 Conus betulinus | reverse complement strand
AAAAAAAAAAAAAAATAAAAAAAAAACGACCAGTGATTGTTTTGTCAAGTCCTACAACACCTGTCTTTCGTCGTGCTAGCGAAGATAACGCAGAAAAAAACGACAGAAAAGGAAGAGAGAGAGAGAGGAGAGAGAGAGGAGAGAGAGAGAGAGAGGAGGGGGGCGAGAGAAAAACGGGGGGTAGTCGAGAGAGACAGGGGGTGGCGGGAGAATGAGGGGGCAGATGCAATGAAAGAGAGAGAGAGAGAGAGAGAGGAGAGGGAGGGAATTAATGAAATGCAGGCGAGGATACCGAAAAAGACAGAAATGAAGGAAGCAGCAAAAGAAAGAAAGAAAGAAAAAACAATAAGAAACTGAAGATAGGGCTCGGCAGGACCCTGACTGGGGAATCATATATGGAAAATGGAAAAAGCATCAGCGTGTGAGGGAGAGCAAAGTTGTGTACATTGGCTTATGCATGGTCGTTGTACTTACTGGCCAGTCTTGAAATGATAAGGATGCACACTTTAATACGCTTTCAACGCTTTTCAGTTCAATGAAGTCTGAACGGATAAAGGGGTGTGTGAAGGGACCCAGAAATGCACCCCTTTCCCACACCCTCTCCTCCGGTGCCATCCCCTGACCCGTATGTGGGTGGGTATCGTTCACAATTGAAAGCTTTCGAAGTTAACAGAGCAGCAGGAGCGAAAATCCTTGTCAGTTCTTTCTTTCTTCTTTCTTTCTTTCTCTGTCTTCCCTTTTCTCCCTTTATTCCGTGTTTTCTTTTCCTTTATCTTTTTTTTCTTTTTTCCTTTGATTTGTTTGTTTGTTTGTTTGTTCGTCCCGTTCTTCAGTGGGGGAACAAAAGACGACAAGAAAGAGAGCCATGACGCAGGGCATAGGAATTTTACAGGGCGCGAACACTTTACCAGGTGCACGGGGTGGTGGATCGGATCTAAGCGCCTTTTGCAACGGACAAATGTGTGAACAAAAGCCCCCTCCCATACATCTTCTCGTCACTCTCGCCAACAGCAGTCTACATGAACCCAGCCGTCTAACATCTCCCTCTCACCATTCCATCCCTACCCCACC
>JADBJO010004025.1:182500-185000 GCA_016801955.1 Conus betulinus | reverse complement strand
AGTTAGGGTTGAAGATTTCAGGAGAACAGCCAGCCTACGCAGACTGACTGACTATCGCTTTCATTATGTTACCAACGGGCGAATCCCTCTTTGTAGAAGCGTAACTGACATGAGATTCAATATACGAATGAACAAAAAAGCTTACGACAATGTGGAAATGCTTTATTTTTGAAAGCTGGTAAATCTTTTGAGATAGAAGTTTACAGAGCTTCCTGGCGTGATAGCACTATGACAAATTCCTACTGTTTACAATGACACAAAGAACTGCGTAAAGATCAACTTCCCCAACAACCTTACCGTTCAGATGAAGAGACAAGAGTTATGTAAAAGATTTTGACGTTTTTTGCGTGGTAGATATTTTAGTTATCAGAGAATGATGACACATGGGACTGAGTTCAGACCATTTGATCAATCTGGTTATACTATCTTATAAAGCGGTGAACAAGCTATCCATTTTGTTGTTGTTGACAAGTGTGTATGATGATGTCGTCAGCAAACATTTCAAATAGACTGTCAATGAATAGGTGTGAACTGTTTATGGATAGAAAATAATACAGATCCGAGTCTTGATCACTGACGCACACAGTGACTTGAAGACAATGTAAGGAGGTAAAGATCTTTTTTCGTTGAAACCGTTTGCTTTCTGTCTGAAAGAACCGCAGTGAGGAGTTTCAATAAAATGTCACATAAGTTACATGTTCAAGCTGTTTTTTTTATTGTGGTTGAAAATATCTGAACACGAGAGAGAGAGAGAGAGAGAGAGAGAGAGAGAGAGAGAGAGAGGGGGGGGGGGAAAGGGAAGAAGAAAGAAAGAAGAACAAGAGCACGAGTCGCCATTATCATCACATATAGACGTCTGCCCAACAACGGGCAAGCACTCAGAGCATACAAACAACATCGCCCCCATGACCTCAACACAAAACAGATAGACAGGTGCTAGACACATGAATTAGCGAATTTACCTACCAACTGAAAACATCTGGGTTACAGAAACAAGAAAAAGGAGGTGTGAGGGGCATTGGGGGTTAAACAGTGGCGGAGAGAATAGGGACAGGGGAAGGGTGGGAGAGGAAAAAGACAGGGGGAAAAGACAGAGAAAAAGACAGGGGGAAAAGACAGAGAAAAAGACAGGGGAAAAAGACAGACGAGCGAGTGAAAGTGACCAGAATAGGGCGGGTGGAAACGGGGAAACGTGGGAGGAGGGGAGGGGGGAGGAGAGGATTGGGAGGGGCAACGACCAGAATTTTGCTAGGGCCAGTCAAATGGATGCGAATATCAGATTAAAGCAAAGACATAAGAGATACTCCGTCCCCTTCCCTTCAAATGACAGAACATTATAAAACTCGTTGAACCAAACTTTGTGCTCACACACACACACACACACACACACACACACACACACACACACACACACACACACACACACACACACACACACACACGCGCGCGCGCGCACACACACACACACACACACACACACACACACACACACACACACACACACACACACACACGCGCGCGCGCGCGCACACACACACACACACACACACACACACACACACACACACACACACACACAACCACATCTGGATCGTTCTGCTCTGGTATCCCCAGAGAGCAACCGATATCAGGTCGTCAGGGGATTCAGACCCATGTCGTCGTTTGTAGCCCAGCCAACCGCAGAGGGGGTGAATGGAGAGCGGAAAATACATGAAGCGCACATAAGAGCTAGGCTGCCATGAGGCAACCCACCGGCGAAGACACTGCGCTGCCTCCGAACCGCTTCGGTGATGTTCAGTGGTGCCTGTTTTCATCCAACATACGGAGGACACCAATGACGATCACGATCATTCTCCCAGTCGCTAAGCGAACGTGACTGAGCCTCCTACCGTCACCCCTTCCCCATCTTCCCCGGAGGACGCCACCTGTCTATCCGGTAGTAGTTCCCGTAACCCTGCCGATACTGATGACGCTGGCACGAAGTCATCACAGGCAAGGACTGGAGAAGAAACAGACACTGTGGTCACCATCAGAGCAAGGCATGACGGGCCGTGGAAGAGGATTTTTGTTGTTGTTGTTGTTGTTGTTTTTAATGATGTTCAAATGGAATGAGAGTGATGAAGATGATGCTGTGGGGTTTCATTCTGGTGACTGTTCTGTACCCTACCTTCGCTTCCATGATGTATATCCCGGCCTAAGCCAGACCCTGGACATCCAGACTGACCCCTGCTGTTTTGGTCACAACTTTGAACAACACGATCAGAGATGCATCATCAATTAATGGCTAAAGCTCTAGAGATGCATCATCAATTAATGGCTAAAGCTCTAGAGATGCATCATCAATTAATGGCTAAAAACTCTATTGTGAGTGTTCCACCTTCTTCTCTCAGGCCATAGTTCTCTCCGCTCTGTGTAGGGACCGACCGGGCCCGAAAAATCCCACAAAGAGATGCCTCTGAAGGGACTCGAAGTCACGATTTCCCAGCCCGGGGTCTGAGAC
>JADBJO010004025.1:175000-177500 GCA_016801955.1 Conus betulinus | reverse complement strand
AACTGAGTGTGAACCTAAGTCCGCCTTCATGTGAATAGGCATGGTTTGGTAGGGCCAGCGTGCTGACAGTGCTCGTAGTTTCCCACAAAGCTTTTTTTTTTTTTTTTCTTTTAAATAACTGCCGATGGCAAACTTGGTCCAGTGATGTTCAAACCAGTGAAAAATTCGGCCTACGGACCGTTCAGGTTACATTCAAAATGCTATTGACTTATAGGTTAATTTGTCCTTTGTGTAAAGACAACCCATGAAAAACTGCAGTGAAAACGAGGGGCATTTTGTTCGGTATGGTTTACTCCTTGATCATAATTCATGTATTTTGTATACGAAAATTCTTTCGTCTTTGAAAGGCCGTCACTCCATCTCTAGAGTCTTTAGCTGATAACACTCAGCTTCAGGATTCATGCCACCAAGACGAAACCTACAGCATGATCAGCAGAGTACAGCTGTGTATTTCGGATGTAAGGAGATGGAAAGCGATCGACGAGCTGAACTAAATAATGAGAAAACAATGTCTTTTGATCAAGTCGACAACAGTCTCACTCCCAGAGGCTTTTCGATCCTTTGTGAGGGCAGGTGTACAGATTTTTGACTTCTTCAGCCCAAATCCACGGCTTTCTGGTTTCTGGTGACACATATCAAGGCATACTCACGTTACCGGTCTCTGACGTTTTGCATTCATCGAACTTTGTCGCGTTAGCTTCATGCCGAAAGGTCTTGCACTCAAGGCCACAAAGACTCTGGTATATGCAGTTGTACTGTCTAGATTGGACTAGTGCTTTATCTGCTGTTTGCATCCTCAACCTTTTTTTTTTTTTTTTTGTCCCATCTTCTGTGCCACCTCCGTGGCATCCTAATCTTTTTTTTTTCTGTCCCATCTTTTGCGCCACCTCAGTTGTATTGCACCCACGCCGCTCATTTCAACACCCCGACCACAGCCACAGCCCGGTCAGTCCCGCCGCAGCGCCGGCATCGGCAGTCCACAGGGAGCAGTCAATGTCAAGTCATCAAGAGGAAAACCACCAGAGGAGACACTGCACTGCTACCGAGTCACTTCGATGGTGTTTGGTGATGCCTGCTCTGATCTAACATACGTAGGATACCCCGTACTAACCCTCCCCCCCCCCCCCCCCCTACTCACGACAATCGCTTAGTCGCGGAGCAGGCGTGAGCGAGCTCTCCGTCCGGAGGGCGCCACCACGTCCGTCCAGCGACAGCCCCATGTTCTAAACCTATTCTTGAACAGACTTAAACTAATACAGAAAGCCGCTGCCACGCTTATCTGAAAAGTTTAAAAAAAAGAAAAAAAGAAGAAAAAAAAAAAGCGAGGGTGTCTGACTTCTATCCTTCAGTCTTTACATCGTTTACCGGTCGCTTCCAAAACTGAATACAAGCTTTCCGCTTTTTGTCCTGTCTTTCTGTCCGACCTTTTCCCAGCAAACCTGTCTAGTCTGCTTCGCATCTCCACTTCCAGTAGACACCTTGGCTCATCTGCTGACAGCAGACATCTGGTTGAGCCACACAGTAAACTCTATTGGACAATCAGCTTTTATATGTTTTTTCGTTGGACCACATGTGCGGAATAATTTGTGTGTCACTGTTCGTAACATCCACTTACCTTCCGCTTTCGACAGATATTTAGAAACTCATTTTTTTTTGTAATTTTGCTTATTCCTGGCCTGTTTCATTATTTACTGCTTTGAGTATTCTCTCTGTCTATCTGTATGTCTGTCTGTCTGCCCCCCCCCCTCTCTCTCTCTCTCTCTCTCTGTGTGTGTGTGTGTGTGTGTGTGTGTGTGTGTGTGTGTGTGTGTGTGTGTGTGTGTGTGTGTGCGTTCGCGCGCGCTTGCATATCTGCAGTACTGATGTTCATGCGGGATTGGGACATGTGATAGTGGTATAAGTAGTTGTGGTATGTGTTTCTATCTTCTTTTTTTTTTTTTCTAAATAACTTATCAATTGATTTATTTTACTTATCTCTTCATATTATCTTTGATTCTTGTTTTAGTGCTTTGACATTGTACACGCTGACCGCTTGCTTTGTGTGTAAGGTGCCGCGCTATACAAATCTCCATTATCATCATTTCTCATCATCATCATTTTCATCACCATAATTATCATCATGATCAGTCATTATCATAAAGCTGGCGATCAGCTACAACCATTGCTTTCCACACTGCTAAAAGATGTATAATGATGTCTTTGACAACTAACGCTGCACAAACATTAACTGACACTTTACCAAGATCAGGCCATCTCATACTATTTCTACCAAGTAGATGATCATATATTACATCCCACCACCCCCCTCCCCCCCCCCCCCCCCCCCCCCCCCCCCCAAAAAAAAAAAAAAAAAGTTTTAACTTACCGTAGAACAATGACCGGCCATATCTTCATAATATATTAATCGCTGATGGTGAAACTTACAAGAAACCACCTGATGATGATGATGATGATGATGATGATGATGATGATGATGATGATGATGATGATAATGAATACT
>JADBJO010004025.1:167500-170000 GCA_016801955.1 Conus betulinus | reverse complement strand
CATAACTATGTTTTCCTTATGGACAGTTAGTGTTTTCCCCACGAAAATAGAGAAAAAAGGACCTGACGTTTAGGGAATACACTGGTAACAACTATTTACCTTGGGAAAATAGGGAACACACAGCTATTATCTTGCCAAAAACGGTCGTGATCCTCGGTATAACGGCTTAACCCTGTCTTCCTGAAGAATAACAGCCGTTTACCTGGGGAAACACACATCATCGGCTTATGACGCTTGCATGCTCCCATAGTTGTGTACACCGGTACAGCCAAGTCGGACATAGTATGATCGCGTTTCATGGGCACGAGAAGCTAAAATTCTCGCGAGTTTCGCGAGTGAAGGCATTTCTTTGCAACATCTCGCGACGAGAGTTCGCGAGATATGGCTAGAGTACCTCGGGACACAGGCCTGCATGCTAGCTAGACAGTGATTGTGGCACAGTGGATCGGGTTTGTGATAGGCAAGCATAGAGCATGTTTGGGATAAAAACAAAAAATGCTACAAATCTGTCACTGTACGTCATAGTGTACCAGCCTTGTCACTTCAACTGTCTGACGTTGCCATTCATCACACCTCTCACACTTTGCTAAATTCATCGAATCCGGATCCAGATCCGTCGACCAGAATTGCCAGGGAAAGCTAGTCTAATCAGTGTCCACAAAGTGCCGTCTCTTTGTCGTTTCGTAGGAGAGTCTCGCCATCATTACTTCGCGACTTCGTGTCAAAATGTCCGGCCCCGTCTCCACGGTTAAGAAACCCGCTTCGGGTCTTTGTTTTGACGGTCCTGTGGCGTGTTCAAACTGTGACAGTGCACGGCTAAAGGCGCGCACTACACACACAGACATGTAAAACGTTAACATGATCACATATAACACGATCACATATTCTAAATATAGCGGCATGTTGGGAACCAAGACTCTGTGACCAGCACCAGTCATACTGCGGAGGGGATGGGAAGAGGAAGGGGGGGGGGTGGGGGGTCTGTCCCCTTTCACCACGAGCCTTTTGAGTGGTGGTCCTGTAGTCGAGAGGTCAGCTGAGGTACGCTTCGCAGCAGGCACTTAGCTCACGTTGAAGAAACCCAAGGCAACCTACCAGTCGTCTCTGGTAATGCCAAATCTGGAGACACGCCCACTTGGAGAGAGGTAAGAGAAAAAAAAAATTTTTTTCAATGATGTGAAGTGGTACTATGGCAACGCTCAAAACAGAGGAGCTCACAGAAAAAATCTGTCGTTGCTATAAAGTAACACAATACAGTACAATGTAATGCAGTGTACTGCAGTACAATGCAATACAATACAAACCAACAAAACATCAAAACACCATGCGGATCTGCTTTGTCGGTTGTTAGAGTGAGTGTGGAAAAGTCGGCAAATCTTGTTACTCGGAACACAGGAAAGACCAAGAGAGCCGATGTGTGATAGTTTGTATCAACAGCTGTGATCGTTTTTGCTAACGGAGCTGACTGTTTGTATTGACAGGGGTGATAGTTTGTATGAAAACTATCTTCCTTTAAAAGAACTGACATTGTAAAGATGCAGAAAAGCAGACATTCGAATGAGCGAGCATTGAGCCTGTAAATTTTTCTTGCTTCTTTTGATCTATTTCTCTAAATATCAGTTCGCGAAGATATGTATAGGCTTATATTTCTCTGTTCATATCATGTTAGAATGCATGACATACACTGATATCGGCGATTATTAAACTGCAGATAACATGAAACTGTTTTCAATGTTAAGTTAAAAGTACCGAGCCAGTCAACTTTTCTGTTTGACTCGCTGTTACTCTCCTATCAGTAATGCTTCAAGTTTTCATATGGGGCTAAAGAAGAGATATTGTATTGAATCCCCATAGAACCTTATATTGGAGTCCTCGCTGAGATTTTTTTTTTCCATTACACGAGGATTATCAATTTTGCTTAGATGCTCCACGACTGCTCTCTCTCTCTCTCTCTCTCTCTCTCTCTCTCTCTCTCTCTCTCTCTCTCTCTCTCTCTCTCTCTCTCTCTCTCTCTCTCGGATAGCGAGTTGACGGTGTTTGGTATGATTTCACTGTGTTGTTTAACAATTCGTGTACCAGTACACTCTCTCGTCCCCCCTCCTCCCCCTCAACCCCGCCCCCCCCCTTCCCCCGACCTATAGCCACCACCTCCACCACGCCACCCACCACCACCCCACACCCACCCCTGCTCCCCGTTCTTTTTTTTTTCCGGTGTCGCTTTTCCTTGAAGTCCATCTGTTCCCGTGCACTTTCGATTTTCCTTTTCGCCAGAAAGCGCTAGGGTGTTTAGTTTCACTGACACCGTGTTGTTCCTCGGTGACTTTTTTTTCCTCGTTGGGAGATGGAAGGAGGGTCGACGTTTGTGGTGTGTGGTGAGGTGTGATGTGGTATGATGTGGTGTGATGTGGTGTGCGTGCGCACATCACAACACACACACACACACACACACACACACACACACACACACGCACGCACGCACGCACACACACACACACACACA
>JADBJO010004025.1:155000-157500 GCA_016801955.1 Conus betulinus | reverse complement strand
TCCTGTCCGGCGGGATCTTGTGTTTGGGACAAGTTGGGACGTGAGGTCTTCGCAGCAGATGTTGTCGTTGATCATCTTATAAAAGGCTGCCAGACCCGAAGTTTTTTCTGCGTTGTTCCAGTGTGTCCCACTTCAATGACTCCACCATGCTAGTTACACTTGATGTGTTGTAGTAACGGTTGAGGATGAAACGGGCTGGACGGCGTTGGACCTTTTCGATTTGTTGGATCAATTTCGATTCGTATGGGTCCCAAACCAAGGAAGTGTATTCCATAAGTGGCCTCACAAAGGACTTATAAGCCTTCTCTTTTACATTGGTGGAAATAATCCTCAGGTTGCGCCTTACGAAGCCTAGGGTACTGTTTGCCTTACTGCAGATTGCGTTGACGTGTTCCTCCCAGTCCAATTTGTTGTGGAGCATGACGCGAGGAACTTGGTTGATGAAACCGTTGATAGGTGTGGGGCGTGAAGTACATAGTCATGATCTCTAGGGGTTGGGCTGTGTGTGCAGCGAAGGGTAGTGCATTTATGAGGGCGCGAAACTCCATATCCCAGGTCGCCTCCCAGCTTTCTAGCCTGCTGGGGTCATCTTGGAGTTTGAGTTGATCTTCGTTTTCTCTCTCACTCAAGAGTAGACTGCAGTGTTGTCAGCAAAGAGTCGCGCAGATTTCTCTAGGCTGTCAGGTAGGTCGTTGATATAAACAAGGAACAAAGATGGTCCAAGCACGGATCCCTGAGGGACTCCTGATCTGACACAGACAAAGGGAGAGGAGGAGTAACCATCCACCACGACTGACTGCCTTCTGTTGTTGAGGAATTCGGTGATCCACCTGTTGGTCTGGCCCTGGACACCGTAGCAGTGAAGCTTGTGGATCAGGAGACTGTGGTTGCACTTATCGAATGCCTTGGCGAAGTCCATGACCAGCACATCGACTTGTCCGCCTCCCTCCATAAGTCTGGCAATCTCATCAAGTTCCAGCAGCTGGGTTTCGCAGGACCTGTTTCTCCGAAAGCCATGTTGACGTTTATTCAGAATTCCCTTGGTGTCCAGGTGGTCCATTAGCGAGCTAGCGACGTTGTGTTCCATTAACTTGCATATGACACAAGTAAGGGACATGGGCCGGTAGTTAGCTGGGTTGTACTGTTCACCTTTCTTGAAGATAGGTGCAACAAGGGCATCTTTCCAGTCTTTCGGCACGGTTCCGCTGGTCATGGAGGATTGAAACAGGGTCACCAGGGCTGGGTCCACCTCTTCCGTTAGTTCTCTCAGAACTCTAGGACCTATTCCGTCAGGGCCACTTGCTTTGTTGGGGTTGAGATTTCTCAACAGTTTCTTCACACCTTCTTCCGTGATGGCGATGTTTTCCATTGGCGGGCCTCCATAGTGGTGCATGCCTGTTTTGGTTTGCAAATTCGTCTGCTGAATACTGCTTTCCTTCACTCAACGCTGATTGGAACTGCTCATTCAGTGTTACAGCCTGCGTTTTTTTGTGGATTGGAGAAGAGCTTTCCGTTTTTCTTCAAAGGGGAGATGTCAGTTTCAGTTGTCTTTGGCGAAACATGTAACGCCAGAATTTCTTGTTCTTGGTAGCTTGGGCTACTTCTCCACCTTCGAATACGTCGTCCAGAAAGCTCCAGAAGCTTCTCCTAAGTTCGCGTTGGACTATGCGCCTGAAGTTTCTATTCACGTGTTTGTCTTCTTCCTTTCCAGATTTCTTCATCTTCGCATAGGTCTTGTCATGTTTATGGATGCGATTCTGTATTACAGGAGTAACCCACGGAAGGTTCATTTTGCCACTGGAGGTCCTATGGGGGATATATGTTTGGATGTAATCTACATTCTTGTCTTGAAGTACATCCAGATAGATTCTGTCGTTTCGGTGCTGCTCTTCTCTTGTATTTCTGAGGTGAGTTCTGTCGTCGCCTTTTTGAAAACACAATTGTTTTTTGTTTTTTTTTTTTTTTTTTAGGGGGAGTGTAAGGTGGGATGGGGTGGGGGTGAGTGGGAAATTACACCTTTTTTTTTTTTTTTTTTTTTTGGCTGTTGCACGCACGCGTTCATGACGGCAAATGGCGCCCTCGTATGCGGCACACATTTTGTTCTTTTAGTTTAGTCGAACGACACCCCCTGAAGAATACCCTGTCCTGATAGAGATAAAAACATGGGAGCTGTTTTCACGATCTAAACAGTAGTTTTGAAGTCGAAATGTCTGCATAATGCTGCAGATAGCGGTGACGATGCTGTAAAAAAGATATGCTGTAGAAAGAAAATGTTCACATGAAAGAATTATTTCCACGTGAAAACAATTCATATGTATACATGGAAATATGTCAACGGCAAAAAAAAAATATGATAAGAAAATGAATAGCTCAAGAAACAAACAAATAAAAGTACGGTGAGTAAATCATCGTCACACATGAGAGTCCTTTTCGTTATTTGACAGCATACAAGAGGCACCATACATCATTGATCTACTGCCTGCTGACAATTGTTCATGCA
>JADBJO010004025.1:135000-150000 GCA_016801955.1 Conus betulinus | reverse complement strand
ATGACAGAGTGCGAGCCAGCGAGCCAGCAAGAGAGAGAGAGAGAGAGAGAGGGGGTGGATGTGGGAAGGGCCTGAGGAGGGGCAATGAGGACCAGAGGAGCTGGGGAAGTACGGGGAACGTGGGGGTACGGAGGCCACAGGTTATCAAGCTTAGAACAGATTTTTCGTGTGGAAGGTGACGGAACTGACATAGAGCACATTAACCATCTCGACCTAACTTTGCGCCGGGTCAAACGTTTGAATAATAGTGATTTTTCAAGTGTGTTCTGAGAGAGAGAGAGAGAGAGAGAGAGAGAGAGAGAGAGAGAGAGAGAGAGAGAGACGGAAGACTTGATAAGTGGGGAATCAAACTGAAAAGATGGCGGAGATGTCTGCATCCCCACTATCTACACTCCATCCCCGGCGTCCGCCCTCCTATCCCCCCCCCCCCCCCCCCCCCCTCTCTTCTCTGTTCTTGACCTTCGCCTCCCGCCCTGATGTCCCTCTGGAGTATGCTATGGAACCTTGCTACCCTCGATTTTTTTTTTCAGGATGAAAGGAAAAGAGTAAATATAATCCGAAAACAGTAAAGAATCAGAAAAAAAAAACACAGATGATCATTCTTTTCACGATGAAAGGAAATTAGTAAATATAATCTAGAAACACCGATAATCACTGTTTTCACGATGAAATGAAAAAGTGAGTATATAATTTAAAACCGCTGATACTTACCGTTTTTCACGATTACATGGAAACTAAAATGTTTAGAAACAAAGGTCATCAGCGCTTTCACGATGAAATAAGAGCAATATGTATCATACAGAACCACGGATAATTACTATTTTCACGCGAAGCATTGTTCATAATTGAGATCAAAATGTAATCTAGGTGTGAAAACGCGTTTTTCATATCAAAACATCTACTTTCACTCGATAGGACACGGTTAAGATATATCAGGTAACGAATCAAAAGAAAGAAAACAGCTTCACAACTCAAGTCAGCCGTGAACAGTGGAAACTGTCAGTGGTGACTGGTAGTTTGCATTGCGGCTTCATTCGTTTGGCACTTTCGTGAAGCAGTCTTTGATGACGCAGTCTGCGCATGCCCGTGAGTTACAGCTTCCTGCTTCATGGGTCATAATTTTCTGTTTCTATACGGCAGAATTACTTAATCATTGTGTTGACAGTGATCGTTTTGACCGTTCTATCCAACTGAAAAGAATGGGCGGAGTGGGGAGGGGTTTGATTAAGACATTGTAATTTCAGTAGGAATAACTTTTTCACGTTAGAACTATTCATTGTGACTGCTTTGTTGAAGAAGATTGCTATTTTCCCGCAAAAAAAATGTCAATTTCGGGCTTTTGGAGTGAATCATACACCATGCTATTTAAGAACTTCTGGCGTTGTCCTTACCAAAGGGAAGCAGGGAAAACGATACCTAACGAACCTGTGACGAAGATCTTACCCACACGCATGAAGAGCATTTTCGTTTCCATCGCAAGATTTGCATATTACTTCAAGCCATAATGTTTTTAATGTTCAGGCCGTTCTTACCTGAATGACTAGTTTCTTTCTTACGTCAAATCGACGTAACTGCGATTCTGTTCTCACAGATCCACCACAGATCGTTGCAACGATCTGCCGAAGGTTGTTTCACTGCTCTCTCTCTCTCTCTCTCTCTCTCTCTCTCTCTCTCTCTCTCTCTCTATATATATATATATATATATATACATATATGGATACAGAGAGAGAGGGGAGAGAGAGAGAGAGAGACAGAGAGAGAGACAGACAGAGAGACAGACAGACAGACAGACAGAGAGAGAAGGGGGGGGGGGGGGGGGGGAGAGAGAGACGAAAGACAAATACGAAGTTTGAAAGTCCAGTTTCTGTTTAGCTCTGATTCTTTCCCTTTAAAACAGACTCATCTCTGATGTGAACAAAATAAATGTGTTGTTTTAAAGGGCTAGAGGTCAGACAGTTGATCTTCTAAATTATGTTCAGCCATTGCTTTTATCCCCAAGCGCCAACAACAGTAAAAGGCCTGTGATTGGCAGAAGAATTGTCGACATTCTATCTCTCATGCTGCTTGCTGGTGATTTGAAGGAGATAGATCGTTAGGACTACTGAGCTTTAAACTGTTGCCAGTATGCTGTTCAAACAGTTTTCTTTCAACAATTTTTTTTTCGTCCTGCACGTCACGAAATATTTCCAAAGCGTGTGAATTTCAAATATCACGGCCACACAACATAAAGTATTACTTACAAATTGAGAATGCAACATATGAATCAAATCAATTGATTTTCATTACAGAAGAGCTCCTGGTATGATTACTTCCCTTTGCGTGAATCTGACCAGTTCTCAGAGCAGCCGAATGATCGTGTTCTTGACCAATGAATCTGACTTACACGTATCTTAGCGCTCCTGGACCCCACGCTTAAAGATGGTGCAGTTGACAAACAAGACATAGATCTTCGGGTTCGTATAATCAAACTAGAGGTGAATGTTTACAGAACTGAGCAAAGACCAGGTTTTTTTTTTTCCTCCTGGCATGCTACTTTAAGCATTTATTGTGCAGAGATTTTTTTTTTTTTTTTTGCTCATAAACATGGCCTTGTGCATCCTAACCTTAATGCTCCCGAAGCGCTTGTGAATGCCATTTCACTCGAGTATAATCACAGTCACTTGTACTAAGGAGCCCGTGACTGCTATCATGCACGAAGTGCACACAATGACAAAGTTCACATCCCTGTCGTAATCCGGCCTAGCGTGAGGGCACTCGGATTCGTTACAGTCTGGACTCCTTTCAGCCTGTGGAATATGGAGAGTTGTATTGTTCCTCTTCCTCATCTGCGCTTACATGTCGTCCAAAAGACAGAGAGAGAACTGAGATCATTCTCTGCACCAGCCAGAGGTCGTTTCTGTGTGTGTGGTGCATGGTGGGGAGAAAAATAAATAATGGCGGTGTCTGACTGGAAACGAGTTTCTTTCTGACCAGCAGTCCTTTGCGGGCGACGGTTTACACTGTTCGTTTCCAACGCTGTGGGGGTTATCTGCGGAAAGATGCTGAATCAAGGACTAAGTTGCTTAAACTTGTTTCAAATTGTCTCTTAAAACGATAGATGCATACAGACATAGATTCATAGATAGGTAAGGTAGGGTAAATGCACAGTTTAGATATTTACGCACACACACACACACAGACACACACGCGCGCGCGCGCGCGCGCGCGCGCGCACACGAACGCACGCACACACACACACACACACACACACACACACAAACATACAAACACACACACAGCGGACAACGACATTTCTGTACATCAATACATACATGCATATACACATCTTTAAGAGTCAAACAAGACCATTGCAGACGATATATAGGTGGCTTGCTAAATAGACAGACTGGTTGATAGACAGATAGACAGACAGAAAGAGAAGATACATAAACAGAAGATAGATAGGTACATAGATAGATAGATGGATATAGATAGGCAGATAGATGGATGGATAGATGGATGGATAGACAGACGCATTGATTGATAGGCGTCGGGCTACACGATTCATCAAAGTCTGTGACCTTCTTCCTGATTGGTGCTCAATCAGATCTCCTTTCATCTGTTCGCGCAACGACTTCTCCGTTCTCGTCGGGAAGAAAAGAATGGGGGGGGGGAGGGGATAAGACGGGGGAGGGGGAATTGGGGGCGGGGAAGAGAAAGGCGGGGGGCTTTCGCCGCGAGGTGACTGGGGTGTAAAACTGAGCACGACCGGCGAAGAAAAGGCCACTTTCCAAGGGAAGTAAATCCTTTTGGTATGCAAAAAGAGACGTGTCACCGAGTGTGCCTCGACGTGACATAATCCGACGCGAAAGGAAAGACCCTGCTTATCAATTATACATACGCTGGGCCCTCTGCGTTCACAAGTAATGATGCGTGTAAGTTGATGAACAACAATTTCACTTCCCCCCCCCCCCTTCCCGATCCCCCGACCCCCTCTCAACCAGTCTTCCCCATCCCAACGCCTACTCCCACACCAGCTCCAATCCAATCTCTCTCTCTCTCTCTCTGTCTCTCTCTCTCTCTCTCTCTCTCTCTGTCTCTCTCTCTCTCTCTCTCTCTCTCTCTCTCTCTGTATGTGTGAGGCGCACGCGCGCACGTGCGCGTGTGCCCGTATGTGCGTGTGTTTTCCATCACACCACTTATATTCTTTATTTTTCTTTTAGAACATGTTCATGACGATTAATTCACCTGTCACGATGGGAAACTAATATGACTGAGCATTTACGAGACCGATCGCGCGCGCAAGAGAGAAAGAGAGAGAGGGGTGGGGGTGGGGGCGGGGTGGGAAGTGGCGTGGGGTAGGGGGGTGGGGGTCGCAAAATGATGGATTGTTTGGATAAAACCAGATTTTAGGGTAGAAGACGACATAACGGACATAAACCACACTAAACAACTTGACCTGCAGTAATGTCAGGTCAGACCTCTTTTTTTTTTTTGCGAATAAACAGGGAAAAAAAAGGTAGAAGGAAGTCGAGAAATGGCATTATCAAAAGGATAGATAGTACAGACCGCACGCACATATTCATAACACGTACATGCTCGAGCCTGTTTATGACTGTCTCTTCCTGTCATGCGCAGTTCGGATGGGATTACTTACCGACTTCCGGTAGTTGTTGTTGACCCGTTGCTGTACAGCAGTGTGAGAGGGAATCGGTTGCTGAAGCGCACCATTTCGGAGACACACCTCTTCCTCCTCCCGCCTCCCCCTCCTTTGTCCCCACTCTCTTCACCACTAAACTGCACGGAATTACTGCACTACCGACTGTGCACCCAGTGCGCCTTGTTCCATTCCGTGTGAAATGTGTTTGTGTTAAATGCATACATATACATATGTTATTCATGCTAACTAGCCAGCAAGCTAGCGATAGGTACAGATAGAGAGGTAATTAGAAATAGGTAGACAGATATATAGATAAATAGGTAGATAGAGGTGTGTGTGTGTGTGTGTGTGTGTGTGTGTGTGTGTGTGTGTGTGTGTGTGTGTGTGTAAAAGGTGTGGGTGAGTGGGGTATTTTGCGTTTGTGTGGGGGTTTTGTTTGTTGTTGTTGTTTTTTTTTTTGCTGCTTGTTTGTTCGTTGACTGCTTTTCATGCTAAGTGAATTTTTTTCCCCCTGTCAGAACTTGTAAAGACATTATTATCAGAAACTGCTTGTTTTTTCCAATGCGTTACAATTGTGTTGCAGTTGTACATAATAATGATATTCAGCGTCATCATCACAATAGTCATCATCATCACCATCATCATCATAATAATAATATTAATTCGGTTTTCTGCTGACCTTTTGACCTTCATAACCAAGAACAGGATCATCTCCAGAATGTGGACATTTAGGGGGTCGAAATCGAAAACGAAAATCGATTGAAATTTTTTTTTTAAAAAACAACATACGATGATGTCCAATACACTAGAAATTTACCTCCACATAATGTGAGGATCTTAGCCATGTAAATTTTATTTCTTAAGTCGTAGAAGTGGAAGCATGCTGCCTCATGCTGAAACCTCAAACATATTGTTGAAACACCACCTACAAACATATTTATTCAACCTTTCAGAGACACCTACAAATTATTCAACATTCAGAGATTCAACCTTCAGAGACACCTACAAACATATTGTTCAACTTTCAGAGACCAGAGACACCTGCAAACGCCTGCAAACATATTGTTCAACTTTCAGAGACACCTACAAACATATTGTTCAACTTTCAAACAGTTAAGAGATTTTATTTAAACTTTGAACAGAGCAGGTTAAGTTTGAAAACTGATTGGGTGGTTGCTACAGAACGGGGGAGTGCTTTCGTCCGTGCCGATCATAGTTAGAACAAATTAATTTTTTTTAAGGAACATAAATCTTCTTAGGTGTGTTTACTACATTGTGTGCATTAGCTTCTGCGAGAGGTTTGCCATACAGCGAGATTTCATTCAGCGGCAGTCTGTTACATCACAGAAGACATAAAGCTCGCCTGAATTCACAGGCCGTGCAATCCCCAACACGATCATCTTCAGTATGTACATGGTGATAATTCTAATATTCCAGGTCAGAGGACAGCGAGTCGTGCCACTCCTTACAACACATCCTTCACTCTGCATGTAAAGACTGAGGAGAATTCGGACTTGGTTCCCCATCGACTGTAATCCCAGACATAGCCAAAAAGAATGCTTACACAATAATACATGAACATGGCTGACCCGGTTGCACTTCTCTGACACAGTTGGGAATACAACACGCTGACACATTGCTTAGGACAAAGGTCATCAGACATAGAAAGTAATCGACACAGTTTTTGACAAGATACACATGGGCATCTATGTAAACTGGGAGTCATCCACGTTTACCAAGTGCCATATTATTCTTTAATGTGTCTTCCCATCCTCAACAACATTTTACATATCTTTATCTGAATCTTTTTGATGCCTTCATACTTCCTTTAAATCCCCTTCTACAGAGTCGTATAGAAGGATCGGTTTAATTTTTGCTTCATCAAAAAAAATCTATCTGTTGGCAAAACCATCAACTGAAAAAAACAGTTCTTTGATACCTGCTCCAGCTCTTTGTGTTTTGTCGGAGAAAATATCCACACATTTGGCCCAGGTCAGAGAATCAGAAAAGATTATCCCCTTACAAGTGTGACAACAGTCCTTTTGCTTTGCTTACCAGCTAAAAAAAAAAAAAAAAAAAAAAAAAAAAAACATTACGCAGTTTTCGATAAAAACGGCCGGTCTTCTTCCTTTCTTTTTTTTTCTATTCATTTTTTTTTTATAACTGATTTTGTTTTGTCCAAGACCCCCACTTTTGACAGTACTGTTCAAGACAATTAATCTTGTTCTGAAGGTCTGCTACGAAAGCAGATTCCAGGACAATGTCATCAGTATACATGAGAGGTAAAATACCGATAGATTATGCCAGAGATGTCAATGCTATATACCCCCTCATAAGGCAAGTTCTAACTGAAGTTCTGATTAGAGAGAGAGAGAGAGAGAGAGAGAGAGAGAGAGAGAGAGAGAGAGAGAGAGGAGAGAGAGAGGGAGAAGGGTAGGGTTTAATGCATATCCCTGTCGAACACCAGAGACAGTCAAAGTAATTGTAATCTTATCTCCCACCTGGACTGCAGCTGTCACGTGACTTTACATGGTCTCCAATGTTTTGACCATGTCACCATGAATCCCTTGGTGCAACAGAAGATTTAACAGCTTTTCGCCTGTTAACACAGTTACTTGCTTTCAAAAAAAAAATCTTCGAAAACAGGGTACAACTTACGCCTGCTAATAATATCTAAGAGTAGAATTCCGCGGTAGTTGTCAGTCTTTTGGGCTTCCCTTTCTTACATAGCTTTTGACCATCTTTCTGGATATTCGCCATTTTAAAGAAATGATTGAATGGCATGATGAAAAAAAAACACACATAACTAGCAAAGCAGTAGGCCTAGGGAACTGCAATTTTTTTCCCTACTGGCACTAGTTCTGAAGATTTCTTCTGCAGTTTCCATTGGCTTGTTTTGGAATTCAAACAATTCTGACAGGTCGTGGTTACATGTTCTTTGAGCCCCTCTTCGTTAAAACCATTGTCCTCTGTTGCAGCATCAACACTGAACAGGTTCGGAAAGTACTGGAACGTCTGCGTTTCACATGCGTGCGCGTGCGCGCGCGCGAGTTAGTGTGTGTCCGCAGGCGCGCGCGTGCATGTGTGTATACATCTATATGTATGTATATATATGTATATATATATATATATATATATATATATATATATATATATATATATATATGTGGAGAGAGAGAGAAGAAAAAACTTTCCAGTCTTATCTTGCCAGCTAAGACAAGAAACGTTGATTTTTCGCGAATGAAGGAAGTGAAACTATAATTATAGCAGTAAACAAGTGGGGTAGTCTTTGCTCCCATAAGGAAACCTAACACAGAGTTACTTTTATTCAAGACTGGCACAGCCTTTTAAACTTGAATAAAGTCATACAAATACAAAGACTGACTTTATTCAAGTTTAAATGGCTGTGCCAGTCTCTTGAATAAAAGTTACTCTGTGTTAGGTTTCCTTATGGGAGCAAAGACTACCCCACTGTTTACTGTTTATTGTTTACTGTTCCCTGCCTCATTTCATTTCCAATTTCATTATAATTATAGCAGCGAATAAAAGTACGTTTTAACAACAACAAAAAGACAAAAAAAAAAAAAAAAGGTTTCTACAAAAACTCTTTAAGAACGCACAGTAAATTTTACATTGCAGCCGTGATGAAAGAAAAGCTAACGCACATGAAAATTCGAAGTAGGTGCTTATTTAAAAGTCGTGCATGTTTTGCCAGAATCAAACATCACAGAATACGTCAAAGTGTGTTCATGACGCACGATTGGACTAATTTCGACCTTTCTCTTACATATACGGAAGCAAGCAGTGCAGATAGGTGGATGAGGACAGGGGTCCGAGGTAAAGGAGGTCAACAGGAAGAGGGGTTTGTTTGTGTGTGTGTGTGTGTGTGTGTGTGTGTGTGCGAGACAGGAAGAGGGGGGAGGGGGCTGGTTGGGGAGGAAGGAGGCCGTGAAGATGTGACGTGGAGGACAAGGTGCGAAGGACAGAAGGAGAGAAGTAATTAGCGAAGACTCGGCAAAATGATCTAGAATCGGTCCACCTTGAGTGCAGGTGTCTGTTGCATAAAAGCCACAAGCAGCGTAGCTGGTCCAGGTCAGGGCACTGCTGCTGCAAGCAATGATCTATGAGAAAAAAAAAAGTTCAAAGAAAAGAGGGGGGGGGGCAAAGGTGGGGGAGGGGGAGAGCTGGAAAGGTAAAGGGGAGAAGGGGAGGAGAAGGGGGAGAAGGGAGGAGGAGGAGGAGGCAAGAAGAGAAAAAAATGCCGGGCGGACGGGCAGAAAACAAGAGCTCCGGAGAAGTTACCTGTCAAAATATTTTCAGATGCGAGTTGACATTTCTGGCCTACGACGGCTGCCAGACATCATTCTGTGTGCAATGCTGTGTACTTTTAGTTTGGTGGACTGTATACTGGAAGGAGGCTGGGCGGGGGGAGGGAGGGGGGGCAGGCGGGGAAGGAGGTGAAGACTATACAAGTTTATAGAAGAAGGCTAGGCACGAATGATAGGGACTGTGACGGTACAAAGTGTTCACAGGTACAAAGTGTCCGCACGCGGACACTTTTGATCCGCGAGGTGACATATAACTTACAAAAGCGGAACAAAGTGTCCGCAGCCGTTTCAGCCTCAGTGTGAGTGGGTGAATATCACGTACACTCCCATGCGTGTGCGTGCGTGCGTGCGTGCGTGTGTGCGTGCGCACGCGCGCGCGCTCGCGCGCGTGTGTGTATGTATGTGTGTGTGTGTGTGTGTGTGTGTGTGTGTGTGTGCGCGCGCGCGCGCATCTTAATTAAAAAAATGTTTAAAATTTGTTGACTACTTTTTTGTGCAACAGCGCAAAAAGTTTAGATTACGCTTACGTGCGCGCGCGCGCGCGCGCGCACACACACACACACACACACACACACACACACACACACACACACACACACACACACACATACACACACACACGCATGCACGCGCATGGGAGCGTACGTGCACATTCACCCACTCACACTGAGGCTGAAACGGCTGCGGACACTTTGTTCCGCATTTGTAAGTTATATGTCACCTCGCAAAACAAAGTGTCCGCGGGATTTCTGCGGACACTTCAGTTCACGGTACAAAGTGTCCGCAGGGAACAAAGTGTCCGTGTTCCCCCAATATTTTAGCCAAACTGCCACCAATGAAGTAGTATTAAACGGAAAAAAGACGGGCAGACAGATGTGGGTAGAAAGCTCAAAAGAGAGGAGAGTGCAAACGGTTGCAGGGCTTGGTAACACGCAGTGGAGAAGTAGCCAACCGAAAATATTTTCAGAAGGGAGTCGCCTCTTTAACTACTAAGCTGACGGCACATGTTGGTCGGCTGCATTCCGCTGTGTTAGTTGAATGTTTCTAACTAGAGATGTAAGGGTGGTGTGTGTGTGTGTGTGTGTGTGTGTGTGTGTGATTCGTGTTCCATCATCGTTGAAAAAAAAAAAAAAAAAACGTTTCTTCAGCAAATTTGTGTTGATCCCCCCCCCCCCCCCCCCCCCCCCCTACAGGAACAGAAGAGGCAAATGGCTTTCATGAAGACAGTGTGGGCGGGGTGGGGGGGTGGGGGGGGACAACGGAAGACGGTCTTTCGCCAATAGAAGAGAACAGATCGATCAGAGGGCACCGTGAAATTCATCCACTATCGCCGCCATGTTTTCCTATTGCTTATACAAACATGGCCTGCAGGCCGCTCCTCCTCCCCCCATTCTCTCCCCCCCCCCCCCCCCTCTCCCCGCACCCCCCCTGCTCCATCCCCCCGAACTCCCATTCATCCCTTGCCCTCGATCAAATTAGAGTCTGAGAATCATCAACATTGACCAACCGACTATACATGACAGAACCCGCAGACCAGCCCTTGATCTACTTCCTGTGGTGGTTTTTATTCAACACTGGCGAGTCATGACGGATAGACTGCCTCTCTTTGTTTTTGTACATGCATAATGTGGCGACTGCCAGCTTACGCAAGTGTGTTATGCCGTCATGAAGCCCCGATTGTTCACGTGAAGGACTATGTGCAGTCCCCTGACACGGGAAATCCTTGTTAGGATGGGGCCGGAAAAAATACAGCCCCAACGACAACAAAAATCAACGGACTAGGAAACCTCTCTCTCTCTCTCTCTCTCTCCTCTCTCTCTCTCTCTCTCTCTCTCTATGTCTCCGTCTCCCTTCTCTTCTTCATATTTTTTTTTCTTTCTTTCTCCTGGCCCTTCCTCCCCCACCACATCTATCCGAAAGACATCACACTAATAGCTGCCCTCTCTCATCTTTCATTTCAGACAGAGAAAAAGAGACACAGATAGGCTTGGACAGAGGGAGATTGATCTCTTTTTCCCCGCCCTGCCGCTATTATCTGCGGGAAGGCGGAGAGATGGGAGTAGAGAGAGAGAGAGAGAGAGGGAGGGAGAGAGAGAGAGAGAGAGAGAGAGAGAGAGGGAGAGAGAGACAGGGAGAGAGAGACAGGGGGAGAGAGGGAGAGAGAGGGAGGGAGAGAGAAAGAGTGAGTGAGTGAGAGAGAGAGACAGACAGACAGACAGACTGACTGAAAGACAAACAAACGGACGGACGCACAGACAGACATACAGAGACATATCTTTTCACGATATGTCTTGCTGCAATCGTAGGACACACCATCTCCCTCCGCTCACACCGCTTTCCGAATCTCCCGTTCTCTGAATCTCCACATCCTCATAATTCTGTCCTTGTCGTTGCTGTCGCCGTCAGAGTCGTAGTGGTCGTTCAAGTAGTAACTGTGATTGATGTATCGTGCAGGGATGCGAGTGCATTGTATTTGTGAGTCAGTGTTGAGGTAGCTGTCAGCCAGGACATGGTTCCAGTATATTGCTGTCCACAAAGCATATGTGCGTCTTTCTGTCAATTGCATATATATTTTTTTACATGATTACTTTTCGATCTGTGTGTATGAGAGTTGATCTTTGTTCTTTTGTTATTTTCTGTGACTGTAAAAGGCTATGCGAAAACAATTTCTGTATGGCACAAATTTATTATCCTCCTCATTCTCATCCTCATCATTATCATTATTATTATCATCATCATCATATCATATCATCATCATTACCCTTGTTGTTGTTTTTATTATCATCTTCATCGTCATTAGTAGTAACATTACTGATATCATCATCATTTCATCATCATCATCATCACTGTCATCAAGCGGCAATAGCAGTAGTAGTACTCGATGTAATTCTTGTCATGCAAGTGCCGGCAGCAGTTTCAGTTAGCGGTTGCAGCAATAGCAGGAAAAGCAGGGGAAAGAAGGTCAGTAGTAGCAGCAGCAGCAGCAACAACAACAACACAACAACACCGACACATATAGAAGTAGTGATTACGGCAGTGGTAAGTTTGATGGTTTCTATGAGCCCGGGAGGACACTACATCATCTATGTCTTCTTCGTGTGTCTGACGTCCAAGTGTCGTCTCCTGAGCACTGCGTGACAAAGCCGCTGAAGATGAGAACGTGGTGTTGCTTTCACGGTGAACTCTTCTCAGGTGTTTTGTCAATGGTATGCAGTGTAGACAACATAAATTCCAAGTTTGGTGTCTTGTCCTGTACTTTGTTTGTCTATGTCCTTGGCGGTAACTAAACCCCTCACTTCCTAAATAGAGTCAAAGGTACGATTCCGCCGGGTTAGGCTGAATAGTAAAGTGCCAACGAACTCTTGGCCTAATCGTCAAGGTTAATTCCTTGAAGTACGGCGGGTCATCAGGTGGGTACACACTGAACATTGGTATATGTCTCTGGCCACCTGTATCTGGCGTCTGATCATCCTTTCTGGTCATGAGGCCGCTGGAGGCTGAATGAGAATGACCACCGATTCTCTGAATTCTGCTCCTTCTACAATCCCTTTGATTTACCCCGCAGTGTGCATGATTGTGTCGACAGTAGACCTACCTGCTCCTTGGAATCATTCAGAACATGATGAGGACCAGGTTAAGCAGATTTTTTTTTTTTTTGTTCTGACCCTCAACTACCAAAGTGCAAAGTGTGATCCAGGCAAGGCGCGTTGCATGTTCAAGATCAAAGCAACATTCTGCGCCACTGAAAAGTCTGACAAGAACACACACCTCACAGTCACATTGTACAGGCACAATCTTGCCTCAGTCCGACGGTTTAAAACCGCACTGGAACCCCCCAGCCCCCCTCTTCCCTTTCCCTCCCCTTGCGTCCAGGCAAGACACAACAAGGGGAAGACTCCCAGACGCCGCACAGGCGTGCTGCCCTGACGGCCTTCGGACAAAGGCAGCAAAGGAAACAAACAACGGGTTCAAAGCGCACGGTGAAGATAGCCGCCCCCACTTTGTGACACAAACCGGGTAGTGTGATTAAGAAAGAAACATCTGATCATCAACCTTCCCTGCCACCCCACAGGGAGGGAAACAAAAGTCAGGTAAATACAAGCCGCCATGGTACAGTGGCTGGTGTTGCAGGTTTGCCGACTGAAAGGTCGGGGGTTTAAATCTCTCCAGAGCTTTCCCCCCCCCCCCCCCCCCCCCCCCCCCCCCCCCCCCCCCCCCCGGCCAGTTAAGCCCTAGCTGACTTTTTAAATGTGCTGAGCGCAGTTGCGGTTCAAATGGGAAGAAACCACTCTGCAGCGTTTCATCTACTTAACGTATACATCTGAGCTTAGTGCATCAATTTCCCAGGTCAACACTGCAGATGTCTGTATCTACCAGGCCTGGTTGACACCGTGCTGAGAAAGAAAGCGTAGAGAGCAGTTCTATCACGCAGCCTCAGACCGGGGCCTCAGACCCGAATGGGACTCCACAGAATCGTCTTCATTATCGTCATTGATCATCGTTTTTAAAAAAAAAAAAAAAGTCTTGCATTATGTTTCTTTTTATGCCCAGCTCTCATGATGACCTCACGTTCCATTTCCTTTCTCTGACCATATCCGTGATGAGTTCGTACGGAAGTCATCGGCATTAGCAGTTTCATGAGGACTCTCATTGGGGGGAGGGGGGAGGGGGGGGAGGTCCTGGTGGCGCCTGCCGGAGGGAGGGCGCTTGCTCACACTGGTTTCGTGACTAACTAAACAAACTCTCCGGTGGACCCCGCTCAGGGCGATGTGATACTGACCACGTCCTATGCACTACAGCGCTGAGTCTGCGACGGACAGACCTCGGTCGGCTGTGTAAAAGTCTGAAGCCAGAATGAGCAGCATGGGATGAATGTCAAGGAGCGGGCACAGAAGACCAGAGAGAAAACAGGTAGACAGCATGATGGGGCTGGAGTCTGTGAAGACTGTCAGTCTCACCACCAGGTGGAAGCACGAGGAGGCAGGAAGTGCGTGGACCAACGCACTCCACCACCTTCACCAACTGCAGGCCGAGCTGGTGCGTGACTTCTTTACATGGGATCCATTACAACAAAAACAACAATTCGTTATTGTTCTTTCAAATCACTAAATACAGTGTGTAATGTACACGGTTCCGACCGAAGTTTACGTCCATCTCTCTCTCTCTCTCTCTCTCTCTCTCTCTCTCTCTCGCTCTCTCTCTCTCTCTCTCTCTCTCTCTCAACGAAACTGTGATGTTGTTCTTATAGATCGTTGCAACGCTCATCGTCTCTCTCTCTCCCTTACTCTCTCTCCGTCTCTCTCTCATCTCCCCCTCTCTCTCTCCTCTCCCTCCTCCCCCTCTCTCTTCCTCATCTCTCTCTCCCTCTCGTCTCCCTCCCTCTCTCACTCCCCCCTCCTCACTCTCTCCTCTACGCTCTCCTCTCTCCTCTCCTCGGTCTCTCCACCCGTCTCTCTCCTCACTCGTCTCTCCTGCTCCTCTACTCTCTCCCGCTCTCATCTCTCTCTCCTCTCCGTCTCCCTCTCACTCCGTCTCCTCTCCCTCTCTCCTCCCTCCTTCCGTTACCACTCTCTTCTCCCTCTCTCTCTCACTACCCTCCTCTCTCTCTCCCTCTCTCCTCTCTCATCTCTCCTCTCTCCCTATCTCCGGCTCTCGCCCCGTACTCGCCTGTCCTCGCTCCCCTCTCTCCATCCATCCTCTCTCCCCCCTCATCTCCCTCTCTCCTCTCTCTGCTCTCTCTCTCTCTCTCTCCTCCTCCTCTCGTCCCCCACTCGTCTCGCTCGCTCTCCTCCATCTCCCTCTCTCCTCTCTCCTACTCTCTCTCGTCTCTCTCTAACTCTCTCTCCTCCCGGTGCGTCGCTCTCGGCTCCTCCCTCTCCTCCTCTCCGTCTGCCCCTTCTCTCTCTCTCTCTCTCTCACTCGCTCCCACATCTCTCTCTCTCCTCTCACCTTCTACTCTCTCTCCCCTCTCTCTCTCTCTCGGGCGGGTCGCTCTCTCTCCCCCTCTATCTCCCTCTCCTCTCTCCTCCCTCC
>JADBJO010004025.1:120000-127500 GCA_016801955.1 Conus betulinus | reverse complement strand
ACGAAAGTCCACACACACAGCACACCGGGTTCAGCCCTACCCAGGTTCTGTTTCCTTCTCTCTCTCTCTCTCTCCTCTCTCTCTCTCTCCATCTCTCTCTCTCTCTCTCTCCTCTCTCTCTCTCTCTCTCACTCTGTCTCCTCCCCCCCCTCCCCTCCACCCCCTTTACATACCCTCCTCCCTTTTGATTCCCACATTTCCCCCGTATCTCCCACCATCCCCCTCCCTTCTCTTTTTCTCTCTATTTGCTCAAGCTGTGATGAATACTCCCACTCCCCCCCCCCCCCCCCACCCCCCCACCCCGTTCCTTTTTTGTGCTTTGAACTTTGTGACTTGTCCTCCCCCCCTCTGTTGTACAATCAGTACAATCCATGAACGTAAAAGAAAAAAAAAGGTATGTCGACTTATAAAATAGGCCATAGTGTGGATTGATTAACTCGCTCTCTCTGTCTGTGTGTCTGTGTGTGTGTGTGTGTGTCTCTCTCTCTCTCTCTCTCTCTCTCTCTCTCTCTCTCTCTCTCTCTCTCTCCTCTCTCTTTTCTCTTTTTCTTCTTTTTCTTCTTCTTCTTCTTCTTTCTTCTTCTTCTTCTTCTTCTTCTTCTTCTCTTCTTCTTCTTCTTCTTGCTGGCGAAGGGTTTTCGAGATGCAGAAAAGAAGTTCGGAAAGAAAAGAAGTTCGAGAGAGAGAGAGAGAGAGAGAGAGAGAGAGAGAGAGAGAGAGAGAGAGAGAGAGAGAGAGAGAGAGAGAGAAAAGAGACAGAGAAGAGACAGACAGACAGACAGACAGACAGACAGACAGACAGAATGAATCAGAGTCGGAGTCGGAGTCGGAGACGAATAATTTATTCACAATAGGCCATGGCCCTTTATGAAGGTGTGTGTGAAAATCATGCATGCAATTTATCACACACAAAAAAAAAAAAAACAAACTGAACAAGAATACATACCGAAAAAAAAATCATAACAAGTACCAATAACCATACGTAAAAACAGAATAGGGACAGGCACAGGTTAATGACGTATATTCCTTAGACATTCCGAGTTTTCTAAGCTTGAATGCCCTATAAAGTGAAAACAAATCGTACATCCTGAGACTTTTATGAGGACATTAGTAAACTGAGTTTGAACAAAGAGGGTTGTCGGTAATCTTTAGGTTTTATAAAGCTTTCACGAACATGTCTGAGTACTGGACAGCAAAAAAAAAAAAAATTTATCTCGTTTTCTTCAGCTTCTTTACACATTTGGACAAGTGAAAACACTTCTGTTGACAGTTCTGTGTCTACAGCTCTGTACTATTAACTTTAAGATTCCAAGCCTGAATCTTAATGTTACATATTTCAAATGTGGACTCAAATCCAACGATAATAAGGATTTCAAAGAAGGCGTATCACAAAAATGTCTATACATGTCAAATCTACGACTGGTCTGAATATGTTCAGTCCATTTTTTGCCAACAGTGTATATCAACCGTTGTCGAAATGTACGAATAGTCATTAACGTTTCCAACACCTTAATTGTACCAAACAAACCCAAACCCATATTCAAACAAACAAATTCGCACTTGAGTCACCCAATTCACTTTACTTACGAGGTCTAAATCATTAACATATTTTACGCTTTGCGTGTAATTCTTCGCTGATCGATTTGTAACAATTTAAACCAATAGCGAACACATCTCATTGCTGAGTTCACGTATAAAGGATACCTATTAGTTTCGCCGTATATAAGGCCATTGAGAGAGAGAGAGAGAGAGAGAGAGAGAGAGAGAGAGAGAGAGAGAAGCTTGGTAACCTAATTAGAAGTGTTGAGCTGATCATATATCTCGAGTTCTTTAGTGGAAAAACGAACCCTGAAAAAAGGGTCAAATCGGGAGCGGTGGATGGATGGGCGAAGGAGGGCGGGACGCAGACAGACAGACAGAGAGAGAGAGAGAGAGAGAGAGAGAGAGAGAGAGAGAGAGAGAGAGAGAGAGAGAGAGAGAGAGAGAGACGTCCAGATAGCCGACGAGAGAACCACGTTCTCCCGACCACCAGCGGTTGTAAATCATAATAAACTCATGTTTCACATGCAGATGTATGCTCACATCTGTGTTGCGAGAGTCCTGTGTCCATAAAACACCCAGTCCTTCGTTCTGTGCCTGACTTACAATGTAGATCCTCACCCAGCCCCAAACCCATCCCACAAGCCTCTCTCTCTCTCTCTCTCTCTCTCTCTCTCTCTCTCTCTCTCTCTCTCTCTCTCTCTCTAACACACACACACTTACACACACACACACACACACACACACACACACACACACAGAGAGAGAGAGAGAGAGAGAGAGAGAGAGAGAGAGAGAGAGAGAGAGAGAGAAACACATGAGAAGTGTTATCGAAAGTTGTGCATGATTTCGGAGCAGGGTTCAGAAGTGCCATCTCAGGTATCTCTATCAGACACGGAGGGGGGAGAGACAGCCCGTAAACCCCCCCTCCCACCCCCACCCTAACCCCACCCCCCCCCCCACCCTCCACTCCCACTCCCTACCACCACCTGCTCTATCAGCCCATAAAAATCAAGTACTATCTGCGGGCAATAAATCAGATTAGCTTCTGTGTAATATCCAGCGTGTGAAGTACGGGACTGAAAGGCCTCTTAGACTTAGTACCAGCGCTTCTTCTTCTCCCTTTTCTCTCCTTAATGGTCAAAACGACGTTTCGCTGGCGGTACACAAAGTTGATGGATTAAGTCATTACAGAAGGGACTCACAAGAACGGGATTTCGCCGGGGGTGGGGGGGGATGGGGGTGGGGGAAAGAGGAAAAAAAAAAGCCGTGCGAACGTCTGGGAAAGAGGGAGGAGAGACAGACATAGGGGAGGGGTGCGGGGAGGAGACAGATATATAGACAGACAGACAGACAGAGACAGACAGACAGGCAGGCAGGCAGGCAGGCAGGCAGGCAGACAGGCAAAGAGACAGAGATAGCTAAGAAGCAGATTTCTTCGTGTGTTGAGTTCAGGTGTCGCAATGAAGGGTATCAGTGGGCACACATTTTGCTTTAGTTGTTTTTTCTTATTTTGTCTGTTGTTCTTCTTGTTGTTGTTGTGTGTCTTCTACGTGCCAAATCAGCTCAGTGGTAGAGCTCCAAGTCGGCAGACAGAGGTTGCCAGTTCCAGTCCCGTTAGAGACCAGCATACATAAAACGGGCATCGTCGCTGCGTGTTGTCGTTTTGGTGGTGGTAGTGGATACTTCGTTAAATCCTCAGCTCCTTACCTCCTGGGCTGCTTACGTCCTATGCTATGCATATCGCGTATAGTGTGTGTGGGCATCGGACCTGTTCACATTCTCAGGGACTAAAGCAACACAGCAGATTCACATACAGACATTTCAAGCGACCTCCTCCCTGTCGCCAACTTGGATTAAAACGGCACCGCTCTTGCCACAAATCGGTTATTGATTATCCCCCTTCGTTCAACGCCGTTTAGGAACGTCACTGCTCGGCAAGGCTACAGTGACAAGCGTGTAGCAAGTCATCCGCTGGGGGGGGCGCTCATAATATCGAATGAATCAGCTGCGATCTCAACAGCTCAGTAAGACAAGGAAAGTGGTTCTTTTGAAAGTGTAATTTTGGCGATTTGTAAAGTGGAGAGTGGTGTTAGAAGGTATAATGATGCAATGAGGCCTTCAAGGTTTAATTCCTGACGCGCAAAGTGGAAGGTAAACAGGTCTGCAGCCTTAAACATGAAGTAACTGAGAGGTCTCCCATATGCTGCAATCCGACAGGCTGGATGCAATATATCCAACTGATCACCCCATGCAAGATATGTATGTATGTATGTATGTATCTATGTATCTATGTATCTATCTATCTATCTGTCCATACATATCTTAAACTTCTCAGCAACATTGACAGCAGAGTATTGAAAGACTATAATCGTAATCTACACAGATGATCTTTTCCTGGATATTTACCTTGTGTAGTTACTTCCCTTTTGCTCTTTCACAAAATAGTGTACGTTTTCGCCGACTCTAGTTTATTTATAAATTCGACTACATACAGAATTCAAAAGACCTAAAAGAGCCTTGAACATAATGAAGAGTATATACGTGATCTAATCTGAAACGCGTTCAATTGCCCAACATCAGTAGAGGGAAAGGAATGCAAGGAAGCAATTTTCGTCCAGCATGTGCCCACGTGACAGTGACAAACTGAACTAGTTAGTCAGGGCCTTCGCCTGTCTGGGTGAACAGTGAGATCAAAGATACCGATAAACCTGGCGAGATTAACGGCCTGTCAGCCCGAGGTTCTAAAGACTCTAAAGCTGTTTCCAGACCGCCGTCTGTGAAGTAGGTTCAAGGCATGTCTGCAGAGCTGGGGGGGGGGGGGGGGGGGGGGGGGGGGGTGATGATGATGCAAGAGTGTCACGGAAGTCGTGTGTCTGCGTGTGCGGACACATGTATCGGTTTTTGGTGCTGAAGTTTTGTTGTTGATGGCTTCGTCTGATCGTACCTTAACTGGGTCTTCTTTTTCCCCTTTGCACGCTGGTCGCAGAACATTATACAGCGGATACTGCGAAAGGATTCTGGTCAGAGACTGTTTTTGCAGGGACAGTCTGGACATACACTGCTTTTGCAGGGACAGTCTGGACATAGGCATAGACTGCTTTTGTGGGGACAGTCTGGACATAGACATAGACTGCTTTTGTGGGGACAGTCTGGACATAGTCATAGACTGCTTTTGCAGGGACAGTATGGACATAGGCTGCTTTTGCAGGAACAGTCTGGACATAGACATAGACTGCTTTTGCAGGAACAGTCTGGACATAGACATAGACTGCTTTTGCAGGGACAGTCTGGACATAGACATAGACTGCTTTTGCAGGAACAGTCTGGACATAGACATAGACTGCTTTTGCAAGGACAGTCTGGACATAGACATAGACTGCTTTTGTGGGGACCGTCTGGACATAGACATAGACTGCTTTTGCAGGAACAGTCTGGACATAGACATACACTGCTTTTGCAGGGGCAGTATGGACATAGACATAGACTGCTTTTGCAGGAACAGTCTGGACATAGACTGCTTTTGCAGGAACAGTCTGGACATAGACATAGACTGCTTTTGCAGGAACAGTCTGGACATAGACATAGACTGCTTTTGCAGGGACAGTCTGGACATAGACATAGACTGCTTTTGCAGGAACAGTCTGGGTATAGACTGCTTTTGCAGGAACAGTCTGGACATAGACATAGACTGCTTTTGCAGGAACAGTCTGGACATAGACATACACTGCTTTTGCAGGGACAGTCTGGACATAGACATAGACTGCGTTTGCAGGAACAGTCTGGACATAGACTGCTTTTTGCAGAGATAGTCCGGACATAGACTGCTTTTGCAGGGACAGTATGGAAATAGACTGCTTTTGCAGGAAACAGTCTGGGTATAGACTGCTTTTGCAGGGACAGTCTGGATATAGATTGCTTTTGCAGGGACAGTCTGGGTATAGACTGCTTTTGCAGGGACAGTCTGGGTATAGACTGCTTTTGCAGGGACAGTCTGGGTATAGACTGCTTTTTGCAGGGATAGTCTGGGTACAGACTGCTTTTGCAGGATATAGACTGCTTTTGCAGGGACAGTCTGGGTACAGACTGCTTTTGCAGGGACAGTCTGGGTACAGACTGCTTTTGCAGGATATAGACTGCTTTTGCAGGGACAGTCTGGGTACAGACTGCTTTTGCAGGATATAGACTGCTTTTGCAGGGACAGTCTGGACATAGACTGCTTTTGCATGGACAGTCCGGACATAGACTATTTTGCAGGGACAGTCTGGACATAAACTGCTTTTGCATGGGACAGTCCGGACATAGACTGCTTTTGCAGGGATAGTCTGGGTACAGACTGCTTTTGCAGGATATAGACTGCTTTTGCAGGGACAGTCTGGGTACAGACTGCTTTTGCAGGATATAGACTGCTTTTGCAGGGACAGTCTGGGTACAGACTGCTTTTGCAGGATATAGACTGCTTTTGCAGGGACAGTCTGGACATAGACTGCTTTTGCATGGACAGTCCGGACATAGACTATTTTGCAGGGACAGTCTGGACATAAACTGCTTTTGCATGGACAGTCCGGACATAGACTGCTTTTGCAGGGACAGTCTGGGTACAGACTGCTTTTGCAGGATATAGACTGCTTTTGCAGGGACAGTCTGGACATAAACTGCTTTTGCAGGGACAGTCTGGGTATAGACTGCTTTTGCAGGGACAGTCTGGGCATAGACTGCTTTTGCAGGGTCAGTCTGGGTATAGACTGCTTTTGCAGGGTCAGTCTGGGTGTAGACTGCTTTTGCAGCATCTGGGTAGTAGACTGCTTTTTTTGCATGGACAGTCCGGACATAGACTGCTTTTGCATGGACAGTCCGGACATAGACTGCTTTTGCAGGGACAGTCTGGGTATAGAACTGCTTTTGCAGGACAGTCCGACATAGACTGCTTTTGCATGGACATGTCATGGACAGTCCGGACATAGACTGCTTTTGCATGGACAGTCTGGGTATAGACTGCTTTTGCAGGGACAGTCTGGGTATAGACTGCTTTTGCATGGACAGTCTGGACATAGACTGCTTTGCAGGAACAGTCTCCCCGTGTGTTGGCTTTTGAGTCCGGAGAGCAGAAGTGTTCTCCAGTCTGAAGATCGTCTCTTACGGCAGAGAAACAGAAACTGTGCGTGTGAAACAATTCAGCGGTGTGTGTGTGTGTGTGTGTGTTGGGGGGAGGGGGGGTGTGGAGAAAACAAGTGCAGACCAACAATTCCTCCGTCAGTACATGAATGACTTGGCAAGATTTAAAAAACAAAAAAGAGGGTGTGTGTGTGTGTGAAACAATCAGGGAAATATACAAATACAAAATCCGTCACTAGCAGTATATGTATATAGATCGCGAAAGTGGCGAAGCATGCAAAACATAAGAGGGTCTTGTCCTTGGCCAAAGCCAGGTCAACAGACAACAAGCAGCTCATTCATGTCGCGTGGAAAAGCCACGGTACAGAAACATGCAGTGACTCAATCATCGCAAAAATAAAATACAATAAAAGCATTACCTTCGTCCACTGCTTGAAACTAATCAACAAGCAAACCATCAAAAGCAGGGTGCTTGGGGTACAGGGGGTGGAACAGGCATTTCCTTTCACGCAGAGCAAAACCCGAAATGTCAAAACAAACAAACAAGAAAAACAAACTAACATTAACTGAAAAGCAATGATTTGACAAACACAACACTGACGTGCACACAAGCCTTACAAACATTCACATAAACACAGACATTTCCGATCACCACCCAATGCACAGACGAATAAGCATGAAATGGGTGGGGGGTGGGGGTGGGGGGGGGGGGGGGGGCGCGCGACGCTCTCTCTCTCTCTCTCTCTCTCTCTCTCTCTCTCTCTCTCTCTCTCTCTCTCTCACACACACACACACACACACACACACACACACACACACACACACATAGGGTAAATTCGGGGGGGG
>JADBJO010004025.1:95000-110000 GCA_016801955.1 Conus betulinus | reverse complement strand
ACTCATTGGTTTTGATTGCGATGGAATGACTTTTTTTTTTAATATCGATTTCTGAAAATAATGAGTGATTTTGTCTTGACGGCATTTGATTGTCACCATTCATCCTTAAAAAGAAAGGTCTGAATGCCATCCTAAAATCTAACCGCACTTTTCATTTCATACACAGTAAGTCGTAATACACACCAAAGAAACCAAACGAATGGTTCGAAGTATCGCTTTTTTAATACGAAATATGTAACATACAATTTAACTTTGGACAAATACTGTTTTTTTTCAGATGTTACAAATATCAGACATAATAATGCACTCCCTGGATCACAGACAGTAAGAAAATGACTACAAGTAGCAAAATCTTGACACAGAAGCTTCACACATACACACACACACACACACACACACATACACTCTCTCTCTCTCTCTCTCTCTCTCTCTCTCTCTCTCTCTCTCTCTCTCTCTCTCTCTGTCCTCTCTCTCTTTCATTAAGAGGAGAAGGATAGGATGAGGAGGAGGAGGAGGGGGGGGGGGGGGAAACAAACATCCCTGATTTCAATAAACAAGTAGGGTAACTTTTGCTCCCATAAAAAAAACCTAACTCTGAGTAACTTTTATTCAAGACTGGCACAGCCTTTTCAACTTGAATAAAGTCGGACAAATACAAAGACGAACAATTTAATAGTAGGGGGGAAAAAACAAGCGCAGGACAACAACCCCTCCATCATCACACTAATGACTTGATGACGAAGGGGTTGTTGGCCTGCGCTTGTTTTTTCCCCCTACTATTAGATTGTTCGTCTTTGTATTTGTCCGACTTTATTCAAGTTGAAAAGGCTGTGCCAGTCTTGAATAAAAGTTACTCAGAGTTAGGTTTTCTTATGGGAGCAAAAGTTACCCTACTTCTTTACCCTACAGCGTGTAAGAAGAGGCGATGGATCACCTGTGACACAAGCATGTGCGCGCGGGTGTGTATGTCCGTGAGCAAGCGGGAAAGTATAGATGCTGGAGTGTGGGTGTGTTTCTGTTTTATGTGTGCATGTCCTGGAACAGTGAGGAATAGAAAAATGTCTGGAATATGTCTCATCTTAATGATTTTTAATGATAAATCACCTCTCTCTCTCTCTCTCTCTCTCTCTCTCTCTCTCTCTCTCTCTCTCTCTCTCTCTCTCTCTCTCTCTCTCTCTCTCTCATACGTGCACACATTTATGTATATATAATCAAGAGTGGCTGAGTGTGTACTTTATTTGCACTACCAAAAGGAGAAAGATTGGAATTCCCATTTTGGGTGTTACACGCATGTTTTATTGTTTGTAAGTAATTTTAATTTCCAGTGTCACGTTTGTAACTATAAATATGTATGTCTTAACTTTTAGGGCAGCGGTCACAAATGCAATTTCTCTTGTAACGAGAGATAATAAAGTTTTTTCTGAATACTGAATATTGTTTACTGTTTATTGTTTACTGTTTATTGTTTACTGTTCCCTGCCTCACTTCATATTCGATCACTGATTTCGCTAAAAAAAAAAAAAAAAAAAAAAAAAAAAAAAAATTCCTGCATTGTGTGATGGGTTTTACGACTGTTGGTCGCAACTTAAACGACCAAGCCTCTATGAAGTTACCGGAACTACAACTTTCATTCACCAGGAAGTGGTTCCCTCCACACGCAAACCACACCCACCCCCCCCCACCCTCGCTCCATCCCACCCCACCCCCCCCCCCCTTCACACACACACATATATCGAATCGAATCACATATGTAGAAAAAAAAATCCCATGCTGCCACTTTCGCTGTGTTGTTGAAAAAAGGACAGAAAAAAAATTATCGTTACTAAACGCGATCCAAAGTTAGAGTGGACAATCACATCAGATGATACTAAGGCCGACAGGGGCGGAGGTGGCGGTTGAAGTGGGAGGGGTTGGGGGAGGCTGGGGGGTGGTATGGGCGGGGGGACACGCCTTGCTGAGCGTCTTGCTCCTGTTCCGTTGATTTCTGATGATGTTCCTGAAGCTGTGGTGGTCGGTTATTGATTTCATGGGGAAAGAGATGGTAGCGTACACAAAGAAAGAGACGATGTTTTATCAGAGTCGTGAAAAGGACGAGCCCAAAGATCACACACACACACACACACACACACACACACACACACACACACACACACACACACACGCACGCACGTACGTACGCACGCACGCACGCACACGTGCATCGCATACACTGGCACACTGGCACACACATATCCACACACCAGTGCACACACGTATACAATGACAATAATCATACAGCCAATATCAGGTAGGGAGGGACCCAAGGTCTGACCAGCGCACTGGGCTAAGGTCAAGACATCTTCTAAATCGTAGCCATCAGACCCTCTTCTTAATTTCTCTCATCTTAGTCATGAATTCATTTATCCGTCAGCTTTGAATTAAGTCATGCGCAGTGTGGTCTCAAAACTTAGCAGATGTGGTGCAGCGTATATGGACTAATCCGCACGCGGCGACACCTTGATGAAACTGAAATTGAAACCGTGAAAAGGAGAATCGCGACGCACTGAATACATCAGCTGAGAGCCAGGTAAAAACAGACAATCGTTCCCACTTAAGTCTGCAGTACATACGCCTTTACGGTGGCAGTACTCAATTTTCGGCTGTTCTCAAACGCCGTCCGAGCCCCCCCCCCCCCCCCCCCCCACACACACACACACACACACACCACCACACCCACACACCTCTCTCTCCCCTCCCTCCCTACTCCCCCCCCCCCCCCCACCCACACCACCCCACACACCACACACACACCTCTCTCTCCCCTCCCCCTCCCTACTCCCCCCCCCCCCCCCCCCCCCCCCCTTCACATCCCCGATAACACCCGAGGGAAAATGTTTTTGCCCACGCAAGATCTCCGCCGTTCCCTTAAAACAAACATGGAGCAGATCGAGTTTTGATGTCACAGTTGATAAGATTTCACTTGTTGCATACGCTAAGCAGGCTGAAGAGCCGTGGGCTGCTTCGGTAATCGCTGCTTGAAGGACAGCGAGAAGAGGAAAGTAAACAGCGAGGTTGGTGTTGTCGGGGGGGGGCTGTGTGTTTAGTGTCCCGGCAGAGCTGGAAACAGAGAATGTATCACTTAGTTTAGTCTTTATCTTCAGAGAGAAGGCTTTGGATGGGGGGGGGGGGGGGGGGGGGGGGGGGGGGGGCGTATGGGGGGGGGGGGGATTGGGGATAGGGCAGGCGGGGGTGGGGGTGTGGATGTTGCCCCCACCGTTTGGGAACAAAGACGGGTTTTGTTAGAGTTTCTGCATTTTATCAGCAAGTGGATTACTGGTTTTAACTCGTTTGTTGTCCCTTGTGTTTTGTTCGGGTACCGTCTTATGCGCAGGCGTAACAATATGAAACAGGCTGTGATTGGCAGTGCTGTCTATCTGTTTCTTTCTCTACGCGGGAGAAACAGGAAACGGTAGGACTGATCATTATCTAATTGTGTGCGGTTGGTTGTAGAGTCGGTATCTACATGCCATATTTGTGGAGTCAGTGTGTACAGGGGATTTATACAGTCAGTGTTCTACAGGGGTGTTTGTACGATCACGTATTCACAGGGTGTTTGTAGGGTCAGTGTCTACAGGGCTGTTCAGTACCTAAAGGCGGTTTGTCGGGTCAGTACCTACAGGGTTGCTTGTCCGTTCAGTATCTACAGGGTTGTTTGCATAGTAAGTATCTACAGAGTAGTTTGCATAGTATGTATGCGATTGTGTGCCGGAGAAAAAAGAAGCAGATCAAAATTTACACTGCGGGGTAATTTAATAGGGACTTTTTGCTATCCGAAAGACTACCACCCCAGACCACTTTAGACCTTGTGCTAGGGAAAACACAAAGAGAGCCGGAATAGTTCAGTTGGTAGTAGAGCGCCGGACTCGTAATCTTGGTGATCCTGGGGTTGCAGGTTCGAATCTCCGCCCGAGCCGTTTCGGTACAGGGGGATTTTTCCCTCGGTTAACATTGGTTCTGACTCCATTTCCCTTACAGTCCTTCGAATGAGACTATAAACCGAGGTTTCCATCACCAACTTTCGGAAGAGTAGGCCAGTTTGGCCGTTGGTATGGATGACACGTTACACACAGCATGCGCCCTGCGTGAGATATGGAAAGAATGAAGTAAGTAAGAAAATTGAGTGAACGATATTGAACGATACTGACTGGATGTCACGGGAAACGACTGAATGAAGCGCCAGCTGGCAGCTCTTCAGTCGGCACTACCCAGGTAGGCAGCCCGTTGTGTAAACGAGTATGGATTGTAAAGCGCTTAGAGTTTGGTCTCTAGCCGAGAATAGGCGCTATATAAGTATTCATTATTATTATTATTATTAAGAAAAAAAATTAACGTGTGTGCAAATCGAACAAGGGACCTCGAATTCTCTCTCTAGATATGATGTCCACCGGATTCGTCGTAGCTGTAGTGTGCAGTAGTTGTACGAAGGACGCCGCGTCACTGTCATAAAATAAATGGTCTCTAAACTGCATCTACCTACACAGGCTGGTCACAAACAGCATACAGGTCATACAGAATCGTGGTTTAGTCAGCGCGATAGGTTTGTCCTGGCATTAGAACAAAACCTAAATCAGAGGCACGTTTAAGAGATGCGCGAGAAATCGTGAGCGGCTAGCTAGCGTTTGCTCTCGGCGAGAGAAGCGAGCGACAAGACGTGCGCAGAAACGGCCCTTAAGTGTAGACATGTCAATACTATGCCTCTGTTCGAGCTCTGGTGCACGGAAAGAAACGAGTTCTAATCGTGTACGCACCAATCAGAAAATAATTGGTTCGCCGCTATTTCCGGCGGTTTTTTTTTTTTTTTTTTTTTTTTTCAGGCATGCGAGAAAGCCCCAAGAAACTCTGGCAGCCTCGCCCCACTCACGAGTTGCTACATCGTGTGGGGGAAAAAAAAAAAAAAAAAAAAGGCACCGTCGCCAAACTCGCGAGAACACTCTAGCTTCTCGCCACTTTCAAACATGCCTCAGACGTTCCCTCTCAGTCCTACTACCTTCCATTTTATCATCGAAGCTATGACGGCGGGATTGCGACATCGCGGCTAATCTGTGGGTTTTTTCTTTTCTTTCTTTCTTTCTTTTTTTTTTTTTTTTTCTTTTTTTTTTTTTTTCAAACGATGGGTACTAAGCTTATTCTTATCTGCCACATGTCTGCGCATGCGAGCACTGCTTTCTATCGCACGTTCCCGCCGTTTAGTATACAATGGAGGTCAACAGGTCGGCAACCAGCGGTTTAACAAGAGGATCGATGTGTAGGTCAAGAAGTCGACAGAGAGATACACCGACGAGTTGTTTTGCTACCAGAAAAAGTGAGGGTGGAAAAAAAAAGCTTCAATAAATCTTACTGACCCACCACCATCTGTGTGTGTGTGTGTGTGTGTGTGTGTGTGTGTGTGTGTGTGCGTGCGTGCGTGCGTGCGTGTGTGTGTGTGTGTGTGTGTGTGTGTGTGTGTGTGTGTGTGAGGGAGAGGTTCTGTGTGTGTGTGTGTGTGTGTGTGTGTGTGTGTGTGTGTGTGTGTGTGTGTGTTTGAGAGAGAGAGAGAGAGAGAGAGAGAGAGAGAGAGAGAGAGAGAGAGAGAGAGAGAGATCGGAAAACGAAGTGGAAGGGTGGGTAGTTAAAGATAAGTCTTCCGAAATAAAGAAGCTGGTTCTTACATGAAAAGACGTAAATGAGATTTAAAGTAGCTAAGTTTACGCATATACGGTTCCAGTATTAATATGTGTGTGTGTGTGTGTGTGTGTGTGTGTGTGTGTGTGTGTGCGCGCGCGCGCACGCGCGAGCGCGTGTTTGTATGTGTGTGTGTGTGCCCACGCGCGTGTGTGTGCACGTGCGCGCGCGTCTGTGTGTATACTGCAGGTAAAGCCGGGTCAAAGGGCCACTTCAGTCACAATGGGGTTCAGGGGCAACATGCCGATCTGGGGGTAGGGAGGCTTCGTCCCCCACCCCCCTCCTACCCCCTCTCCCCCCAGATGCTAGAAGCATTGAAACTTTTGTCGGCGCACTTGAGGCTCTGCTGCAACATAACACGGCGTCTTTTCGCAAAGTTCGCATGTGTAAGTCTACCCCCCTATCTGGAAAACAAATCAAAACAAAAGAAAAAAAATTGATAATAAAATAAGAAGAAGAAGAAGAACTATGAATAAATAGATAAATAAATAAATGAATGAAAATTAGAAAATGGAAGCCAGGGAGGCGTGGGGGAGGTGAAGAGAGCAGGACATGTCAGAACCCTCAGGACCCTCCAATATCCCTCCCTCACCTCCACCTCCTCTACCCCTGCCTTGCAGTGTGTCTGGACACGGACGTAGGTGCCATCGGCTTCAAGCGGATGATGTTTTCTGTGGCCTTTCCAAACATATGAAGCAGCAGGCACTGTTTAGAGTCTCTGTGGGTCATCGCTGAAAGCAGCTGGGTTTGTATTCTGTCGGTGAGAGCACCATTCAATGGCATGAAAGCAAGGGAGGGTCGGAGGACGGGTGGGGGGGGGGGGGGGGGGGGGGGGGGACGGGGCGGGGGGGGGGGGGGGCGGCTAAACTAGGCCCTTGCCCGACCCTTTCTGCGGTAGCTGTTCTCACAGGCATTGACAGGTACCGCTTCAGTAGTCTATTCAGCAACGCGAAGATTCGTTTAAAACTGCGCCCCCCCCCCCCCCCCCCCCCCCCCCCCCCCCCCCCCCCCCCCCCCCCCCCCCCCCCCAGTCCCATCTTCTGTGCGACCTCAGTGTCATTGCACCCATGCCGCCCCATTCTGACCCCCCCCCCCCCCCCTCCCCCCCCCCCCCACAGCCACAGCCCGGCCCGTCCCACCGCAGCCCCACCTCCAATAATCCACAGGGAGCAGTTGATATCTAGTCGTCAAAGACAACCCACCAAAGGAGACACTGCACTGCCGCCGAGTCACTTCAGTGGTGTTCAGTGGCGCCTGTTCTGATCCAACATACGCAGGACACCACCTACTAAGCCCCCCCTACTGACGACAATATTGCTTAGTCGCGCGGAGCCGGCGTGAGTGAGCTCTCCCTCCGGAGGGCGCCACCACATCCGTCCAACGACAGCCCCCATGGATTTGCTGATACCGGTGACCCCGACAGAATCAAACCAAGGCCACAGACGTGGCAAGGACGTCGAAACTGAGGTCACCATGAGAGCAGTGCCCCCCCCCCCCCCCTCCCTCCCTCGCCGCCTGATTTGTAAGAGGGGATGGAAGGAGGTGGGAGATGGTGATGGGGGCGCCGCTTCCTAAGCTCGTGCGTTTTGATAACTATGTAAAATGTAACACACATTTTTTTTCTGTCCAGGCATCTCTAACATCACCGCTAATATAGCTGACACCGCCTGTGTCAGACCAATTGACCTAGGCTAGAACACCCAAGGCTACATCAAAACGTTGTGTTATGCATTGCATAGTTATGCAGGGATTGTCTTCAGTCGCGACAAGCTCCTAGCATAACATTATCAGTCTGCAAAATCCCTCGAAGTCTCGCAGTGTGGGGTACTGCCCATGTGGCATCAGGGTAATCAACAACGGTCACACACACGTAATGTTCTCATCCCCAGCTGACTCAAGACAGCTGATGCATTTGCACCATAGTGTTCAAGTTCTTCGGCGCTGATCCCTGGAGTCTTTTAGCCAGGGTACGACAACAACACAACATATGCTGACACAGAGTCTGCTAGATGTTTATAAAGGTTTTCAGAACTGAAATCCTGGTTCTGTATGGTGGATTTCGTGGTCTGGGTGAGAATTGCTCAGCGTTCGATTGTAATGGCTGCCTACTGTTCAATACAACTGATGACAAAGGCACGCTGAATCCCAAGTGCTAGAACTGAGGTCGTCCATGTAAAAAGATTCTGGACAGACTTCATGAACAAAACTGCGTATTATTTTGTAAAGGGAGAGAAATCGGTCATGCCCTCCACCCTTTCTCTCTCCTTCTCATATATTCTCTCTCTCTCTCTCTCTCTCTCTCTCTCTCTCTCTCTCTCTCTCTCTCTCCACACACACACACACACACACACACACACACACACACACACACACACAAACAAATTCCACACACCAGCTCATCTCTCTCTCTCTCTCTCTCTCTCTCTCTCTCTCTCTCTCTCTCTGTCTCTGCTGGCCGATGATGATGAAGGTAAGCACTCTCAGATTAATGGCAAATCAATAGAGACCTTTTTGTCTGGCCATGTTTTCTCTCCACTCGACTTGATGTCGCTCTGCTCGCCTGTGAAAAGTAAATCGATCAACGGTTTCCGAGGACTGTGTTACACACACACACACACACACACACACACACACACACACACACACACAAACACGACTGTGTTTAGTCTTTGTTTGTTTATTTGTGCTTTTAACTGTGTATTTTTGCACTGTATGTGTGTGCGTATGTGTGGGTGGGGTGGGGGGGTGGTGGGTGGTGGTGGTGGTGGTGGTGGTGGTGTACATGCACTTGCAAAATGCGTGTGTACGTGTCTGCATACCTGCATGCGTCAGCGCGTGCGTGTGCGTGCGTGTGTGTGTGTGTGTGTGTGTGTGTGTGTGTGTGTGTGTGTGTGTGACATTACTGGAGCTGCTATTGGCGTACATACGGTGAAAGGTAGGCTTTTCACTGTGAATAGTCCGGAAGAAAACAGTTTCGCTGTGAACAGACAGGAAGAAACAGTTTCGCTGTGAACAGACAGGAAGAAACAGTTTCGCTGTGAACAGACAGGAAGAAACAGTTTCGCTGTGAACAGACAGGGGAAGAAACAGTTTCGCTGTGAACAGACAGGGGAAGAAGAAACAGTTTCGCTGTGAACAGACAGGAAGAAAAACAGTTTCGCTGTGAACAGACAGGGGAAGAAACAGTTTCGCTGTGAACAGACAGGGGAAGAAACAGTTTCGCTGTGAACAGACAGGAAGAAACAGTTTCGCTGTGAACAGACAGGAAGAAACAGTTTCGTTTCGTGTGAACAGACAGGGGAAGAAAACAGTTTCGCTGTGAACAGACAGGGGAAGAAACAGTTTCGCTGTGAACAGGCAGGGGAAGAAACAGTTTCGCTGTGAACAGACAGGAAGAAACAGTTTCGCTGTGAACAGACAGGAAAGAAACAGTTTCGCTGTGAACAGACAGGGGAGGAAACAGTTTCGCTGTGAACAGACAGGAAGAAACAGTTTCGCTGTGAACAGACAGGAAGAAACAGTTTCGCTGTGAACAGACAGGGAAGAAAAACAGTTTCGCTGTGAACAGAAAGGGAAAAACCCCTCTCACTGTGAATATAAAGGAAAGAATATTTTCGTTGTGAATAGACTAGACAGGACTAATTTCGCTATGAATAGATAGGAAGGAATAATCATTTTCGCTGTGAGTAGACAGGGCGGGATGCTTTCGCTATGCGCTGACAGATGGGAATAAGATGTCGCTGTGAACAGACAGAAAAGAATGCCTTCGCTGTGGCTGGGTAAGAAATCCCTTCACTGTGAAAAGACGGAAATGAACGCTTTCGATTAAAACAGACAGGCAGAAATGGGTTAAGACGAAATTCTGGAAAGAGAACGGAAATAAATGATGAACCAAAACCACACAGACAGCCGATGAATATTTGTATTTTCAAAAAATAAAATATAAAAAAAAAGGTTTGGGAAGGTAGGGGGGAGGTGGTGGGATGGGGGATAGGACGGGGGCTGTCTAGCTGCCTGGCAGCCTTTAATCAACTGTTGCTGATGTCATGATGGAAGGATGCAGCCGCTGTGACGGGCACTTAGGTCATCAAGGTTCTCTCCGAACGGATCACAAAAAGCGCAGGTTTGACCCTGTTCGTTCACTGGCTGAACAACGGGAGGCAGTCACCCACGCTTCTGATACGTCAAAATTCCGCGCTTTGGCGAATGCCGTCTCCGTAGGACGCTAAACAGTCATGCCTTTAGGCCGTTACAATGTTACCGAACGAACCTAACATCGCGAACGTTCCCAATTTCGCCCAATTGGGAGTTGGCCAGTCGGGAAGACACACCAGTGTGTGTAGCTTTTGTGATTGCAGTCGAACTGAGTGATGAGAGAACTGACTGATCAACCAATTAATGTTGTTGGCACGTTATGAACGTTCATTTTTCTTTGTGTTAACAGGTGTGTAACCAGAATATTGGAATGTTGTCTTTCCTGGTTAATTAAGAGTGACTGAAGAAAAGGGAATGCGATTATGAGATATCTGTATGATGTGTACATTTTGTTTTGATGCAGACAAATGTGTTGTGTACTGACGGGTGGGGGCTCGGAGTCAAGTTAAACAGAATTTGATTTTCTATGAAATGTTACTGATTTCTCGTCACCTTTGTGCGGGCCCGATGTGAGTGACAGAGTGCGTGTGCCTATGCGAGAGCGCGATTTGGTTGTGAAGACGTGAAGGCGCCTGTCCATACCCCCCTGCATCCTGTATATGATAATCATATTTTGATAACGAGGGGGAGCGTCGGAGACCCGTCACACATACAGATGCTCCTGTAACAGAAATCTGTGTGGTAAGTGATTGACAACTTCTGTCATGTGAATCGAGTTTTAGCCCAATTTACATTCTCGACTTGTAAGTAAACGTTTTCATTCAATACGGTCTGTAGTATTCAAGTTCAAAATGCTTTGGAAACTAATAAGTGGAAAATCTGGGTAGGGATGGGGGTGGGAACCCCCCCCCCCCCCCCCCCCCCCTCCCCCAGCTATCACTCTACAGGTGCTGAAGGACAGCGTCGCCTGACACTAATGTAGAACTCCCCAGCCCAGCCCACCCCCACCCCTCCAACTGTCACTTTACGGTTACAGTAAGACGGAATCGCCTCACATTGCCAGAAGCCCCCCTTCCCCTCCCCCTGTCTTTCTTTCTCCCCGCAGCAGAACACCGCCGTCCCCATTCTGCTATAGCATACTACACACAGTTTAACTGAATGTCTTAACTTGATCATCAGTGTCCCACAAAACCTCTACATGTTCTTGTTCTTGTTCACACCCCTCCGAGTATCACTCAACGGCAGGACAGTGCCTTCCCTCTAAGAACGTCCTCCCTCCTACCTCCCCTCCCCTTCCTCACAGCTCCCGAGTGTCACCCTATAGCAGGCCGACAGGCCCCTTGCCTCTCCTCACGCTCGTTAAACGTTGTGAAGGCTGTTCTTGATTGTACGAAATATTAGCCTGCGTCACCAGATCGCGGATTTATGGTGGTTCCTGGTTTCTTCGTCTTCTCTGAGTTGATCTGAGCGATCCTCTGGGAGAGAGAGAGAGAGAGAGAGAGAGAGAGAGAGAGAGAGTGTGTGTGTGTGTAGGGGGTGGAGGGATAGGAGGAGGAGGGGCCCCCTAACAGTTTGGGGGCCACAATGTCCTCCTGTAACTGTACAGTGACAGGTGGGGGAGGGGGGGGGGGGGGGTCGCTAGCAGTATGGAGGCGACGCTGCCCTGATAGATACATGGTGACCGTTAGGCGGGGATGGCGGACTGGGTGGGAAGGGTTACGAGAGGTTTGGGGACAGCAACATCCTACCGAGCGCTGACCTTAGAGAGGATGCACCGAAGGGAACAACGAGGTCATGCTGATGGGAAGAAGCTGTGCTGACACGCCTTGGCCGCCTGCAGGGCCGGAGAGGACAGGTTCCAGAGACAGGCGCCAATGGCAATGTGTGTCAGCCCGGCCACAACAGCACGGCACCGACTCTGCTCCACTGAGTCTTCTCCAGCTAGTAGCCACGAGACCCTCTTCTTCAATTGTCTCATCTTTGTTGTTAAGTCATTTTATCCATCAGCTTCAAATCATGCGTAGTGTGGTCTCAAAACTTAGCGGATGTGGTGTAAGCATATATGGACTAGTCCGCACGCAGTGACGCCTCCTTGATGAAACTGAAACTGAAACTGAGTCTTCTCCAGCATGCAAATGGTCAGCATGAGTTTGCTTTGCTTTTCTTCACTGTGTTTTGCTTGCTTTAACATTTCATAAACAGTGCTCTCGAACGGGTCGCACAACTGTTTTGAACAGTCAGTTATATAAAAGATCACGACACAATAATTATGGAAGAAAAGAACTGTTTAGTGTCTCAACAATAACACTTCATGAACTTACAAAAGAACTAACTTCAGACAGCTGCCACAGCACTATTTTAATAAGGCTGTCGAACAAAAAAAAATTGCAATTAATAAAGAAAAGAGTGATTCGGTTCAGTTTAATTCTCGTTGTTCACATCCCAGAGGACCAAGAGGGGTGGGGGCGGGAGAGAGGCATGTCAGGGCTGTCACCCCGTAAAGGTCAGTTCCCCATACAGATGTTACAGTAAGTCCACATCTCATGAAAAACAGATTTTCTAAAAACACGAGAAAACTGCTTGAGTATGTGAACCAATGTAACTTCCATCGGGACTCTCATCTTGTCAAAGTCAGTTTCTTACTCATGAGTCAGCGTACGTGATGTAACTAAAGTATGTGGACTGATGCGGCCACCGCGCGTTGTCAACTCCTGACTTTGCAGATGCGATGCGGTGTGTGTGTAAACTGCGTACTGTGACCTGATTGTTTAGCAGATCTGAGGTAACGTTTATGACCTAGATTGTGGCCTCTTCGCTTTGCAGATGTGATACTGAGTATTTGAACGGGAGTAATTCCTACATATTGTAGACTCTTCACCCAAGATGCGGTGTAGAGTATGTGAACTAGAGTAACCTCTGCGCCTTGCGACCTATTAGCACAGCAGATGTAATGTAACATGAACAAACCAGTGAAACCCTTGCTCTTTGCGACCTTGTAACAGATACACTGTAACACATATGAACTAGTGTAGCTATTGCTCATAGCGATTTCGATGTAACGAACAGGAACCAGCGTAATCTTGGGCGCATTGTGGAATCGAATTCGCAGATTTGATGTACTGTATATCAACCAGTGTAATCTCGGCGCATTGTGTGACCACGCCTCCTGGTTGAAACTGAAACTGAAACTAAACTATCAGAGAACACTTCTGAAGTTTGATAATCTTTTGAATACACATTCATGCATGTCACTTTGCTGTTCGGGCCGTGCAATAGTGGACCCGAAAGGAGTGAAAAGGGGGTCGCCAAAATATAATAATACAAGGTGTTCCCTTTTTTTAACGCCCCAGGAATGTTTCGTCTGCACTTACTGAAATAACCTTGACTCCCCCCCCCCCCCCCCCCCCCTCCACCTTCCTCCCTGCCCCCTCCTCTCTCTCTCTCTCCCTCTCTCCTCTCTCTCTCTCTCTCTCTCTCTCTCTCTCTCTCTCTCTGTGAACACACACACATACATACATTCACTAAGCCGCGACTGTAAGTCAGAAAGCTCAACTGTTACCTTTTTACCAACTGTCGACAAGCTTGCACTACTAGCTACAGCCGCTGCATGAGCCGTTGCATATGCAGACTACAGTTTCATGTCCCAGTTTTCAGTGAGTCGCGAATGCAGCGGACAAAGATAAAGGGTCTCCACATGGTCGCTAGATTCTGTCCATGAAACATTCCTTCAGCATACACCCAGAGTAAAGTTTGAGCGATGCTTTTTTTCATGATTGCTATAGTCGTTTTCACTAATTAAGGCGTTAAAGGTTAGGAGTCCCACAGCCTCACGCGGGCAGTGAATGGTCTGAGGTCATTGTGGCTGGGGCATTGCATGGCGGAAGACGGTGCCTAGCTCTCTCCTTCCGTCGCCTTTAGCCGTCCCTGAACCGAATCAGGTACACATTATATATGTTGCCGTGTGGACAGAGAGGTTCAGGACAAAGAAATCCGACCCCACGAATAGTTTGAACAGCTGCACAGGCAAGTGCTTTGACCACATGACTGCACAGGCACTGACCACATGACTGCACAGGCAAGTGCTCTGACCACATGACTGCACAGGCAAGTGCTCTGACCAATGACTGCACAGGCAAGTGCTCTGGCCACATGACTGCACAGGCAAGTGCTCTGACCACGTGACTGCACAGGCAAGTGCTCTGACCACATGACTGCACAGGCAAGTGTTCTGACCACATGACTGCACAGGCAAGTGTTCTGACCACATGACTACGGCTCTCTCTTTTACTATTTTAATTGCCGACCCCCTGTAAAAAGCAATAACAAAACAACCAAAAAAAGGGTATGGTATCATCAATCGAGAATCGTTGCTCTTGGGAAGCAGAGCGAAACAACTCGAGCGGACGATCAGACTGAACAATCAAACGGTAAGGTAAGGTAATGGTGTTTTATAGCCCAGCCGACTGCAAAGGGCCATATCAGGGCTGTCACCGCGTTGAAGTCAACTCACAGGTCGTTTAAAACAAGAAAAATAAAATCCATTCACGCAGTCCTTTGAAATACACCTAAAAACACGCTGGACATTCTGTTAAAGATCTTTCTTCTGTGAATTCTTAGATCAGATGAGAGAAAAATGTTGATCTCTTTCAGTCCAAAATTTAAACTGGAAAAAAAAAATTACACACACACACACACACACACACACACACACACACACACCCTGACAACGACGATCCTAAAGACAACATCGTTGATGTTAATGACGGCGATGATAATAAAAGTACAACACTCGCCAGTTCCTCCCTTCGTCCCTGGCCCTACCCACCTACTCCCTTCCCCCTCCCACCTCAACGTTTTGGGCGTATGCACCCGTCTGGTAATGGTCTTGACGCTTTACACCCCCACCCTACACCCCATCCAATCCAACTCCACCTCCCCTTCTCTCTTCTGCCGTCAGCATTCTTTCCCCCCTCCCTTTCTCTCCGCCTCTTCATTCTGAACAACAGTTCGTCCCTGATCTTGTGTGAGGCAGTGACGTACGCTTTCGCCGACCAGAGAAAAATGAATAACGGCTAGTGTCGATGTTCAGAAATAAAGAAAACACACACACACACACACACACTCACACCGCGCGCACGTACAGACTGAGACTGAGACGGAAGAAGAGAGAATAACTTAAAAGAAATTTATTCAGAAGTTAAGAAA
>JADBJO010004025.1:62500-87500 GCA_016801955.1 Conus betulinus | reverse complement strand
TCAGAAGAGAAGTGAAAGTCGTGCGAGTACATAAGTACACACCAGCACCTCCGCTGTCGCCAGGCAGTAAATCAGCCCTGCACTCGATCCGTATCGCAAGGTGAAGCAGGCAGCACTCGGAAGGCTTATACTTTTATAAAACACAACAGGTTTCAACAAACTGAAGTACCTGTAAGAAAATGGTGTGTGTGTGTGTGTGTGTGGGGGGGGGGGGGGGGGGGGGGGGTGGATGTGTATGAGTGAATGTGTGCGTGCATGCGTGTGTGTGTGGTGTGTGTGTGTGTGTGTGTGTGTGTGTGTGTGTGTGTGACAGAGAGAGAGAGAGAGAATGGCGAGAGAGAGAGGAGAGAGAGAGAGAGAGAGAGAGAGAGAGAGTGTGTGTGTGTGTGTAGTAGTAGTAGTAGTAGTAGTACTTTCATTTTACGTCTTTTCACAAAATTGTGTGATAATAGACGAGTGTGTGTGTGTGTGTGGTGTGTGTGTGTGTGTGTGTGTGTGTAATAAATGTGTCAGTACAACACCATGTTAATCTGACAGTAAATGGTTTTCAGTCAGTCAGTGTAATAAATGTTCTAGCGTGCATTACACCTTTAAGATCGGTGAACAGACAGCAGCCTCACGTCATGACAACAAAGATGCTGATTGCAGGCCTACATGCCTCACCAGACGAAAAGCAGAGTTTCAAAGAACGGCCAGTTGAGCCAATTGGAACTATTTGGTATCCGTCAACGGGATTCCTTTAGCGCATTGCCAGGCGAAAACTCTTGCTTGCTTGAGGAAGCGTGACAGTTTGCCTTCTAGTATCACTCCGTCACTTGCCTTTAAGGCGACCTTCTACCGTAAGAAAAAAAAAAACAACAAAAAAAAAAAAAAAACGCGAAAAAAATCGTTTATCTGCATGATTTGGAAATGTTGCTGATTTAGTTTCCAAAAACCCTTACGATTCTCACACTACTAGTAGTTTTAGCATGTAAGTTTTGTTAACATTTTTATTTATTTATTTTCTGAGGTAAGTGTGTTTGTTTTGAAATGAAAGAGTCGCTGATTAGATATGTATAAACTTCAGGTGACCATACCTCAGCGTCTACGACACTAAGAAACAAACTTGAAAAACCTGTCGTTTTGCAAACAGCAGGCTACATTCCCAGCGTGCCCGTTAGAAGTAAACCGAGTGAAACTGCGTGTACCCGCGGTCCTTAACTTTTCTTGAGTCTGTATATGCCCCCGTACGCCATTTGCGGCTGAGGGTTGTAAATATTAGGTCTCTTGACAGTTGATTAGGGTGACAAGAGAGAGAAGCGTCGACTGAAATTACTGGTAAAACAACCCATGGATGGATCAGCTCAGTTACCATATTACATACATTTTTTTTTTTTTTACCCATGAATGTGTTAGAATCGAGCATATCGCTAGATCATTCTTGGGTGGGCTTGTGTGTGTGTGTGTGTGTGTGTGTGTGTGTGTGTGTGTGTTGTGTGTGTGTGTGTCTCTCTCTCTCTCTCTCTCTCTCTCTCTCTCTCTCTCTCTCCTCTCTCTTCTCTCTCTCTTCGTTTCTTCTTCTTCTTCTCTCTTTTAAAATAAAGACCACGTTCGTTTGTTCGTTTGCTTCTTCTTCTTCTTCTTCTTTTAAAATAAAGACCACGTTCGTTTGTTCGAGATGCTCAGTTGGTGTAGACGTGGTCGTGGTTGTCGTAAATCGGTATAGAAGGCGCATGCGGGAGGATGAAATGGAGAAAGACAACAGGAAAAGAAGAAGAACCAAGAACGACAGCAGCCAGCAAGACTCGAAGTACAGGAAAGTAGAAGAACGGGACAAAAGAACAAAAAAAAAAAAAAAAAAAAAAAAAACAAACAACAAACAAACAAAGCAAAAGGGATGAAAATGGAAAGGAAATAACATAGAAGACAGACAACAAGAAAAACACAAAAATGGGGGGACATAGAAAGACAGGACAGTAGAAACAGTGAAAGCCCGGTAGAAAAAGACAACAGAAAGGAAGGAGACAAAAAGAAAGGGAAGAAAAGACCAAGAAAAACAAAAAGAATTGAAAATAGAAAAAAAAGAACTTTTGAAAAAAATAAAAATAGGAAAAATAGACCCCAAAAAAAATTGAAAAAAATAAAAATAAAGGGACGAAAATTGAAGGGAATACAAAAAGAGAGAGAGAAAAAAATGGACAAAGAGGCCAAACCAGAGCGGGAAATAAAGAGAGGAAAAACAGAAAGAAAGGAAAACAGAAAGAAAGGAAAATAGAGGGAAAGAAAACAGACTGATATAAAAAGGAAGATGAAAAGAAAGGAAAACATAAAAAATCAAACGGAAAAACATGAAAAAGGATAGGAGAAGAACATTAAAAAGAAGAAAGAGTGTGTGTGTGTGGGGGGGGTGGGGGGGGGGGGGGGGGGGGGGGGGGGGCGAAAGAAAGAAAAAAAACAGAAAGAAGTGAAAACGGGAGAGAAAAGAAATATAAAGAAAGGAAAACAGACAGAAAAAAACAGAAAGCAAAATGGACTGAGCGGAAAATAAAAAAAAACAAAATAAAAAAGGGAAAAAAAAAAAATATGAAAGGAGGGGGGGGGGGGGGGGGGGGAGGGGGGACAGAATGAGGAAAAAAGCGAAAAAAAAAAATAGAAACAGAAGTTGGAGGGAAGTGGGGGGGGGGGGGGGGGGTCGGAAAATAGAAAGTAAGGGAAACGGGGGAGGGGGGGGGGGGGGGGGGGAGACAAAAACAAGACAGAAGAGGTAGACGGAAAAGAGAGAAAGAGATGAAAAATAGATAGAAAAAAGATAGAAAAAAACATAAAGAGATTTTTTTTAAAAAAACAGCAACAAAAGAAAATCTCCCCTGGACAGAGCAAGGGTCGTCTCGACACAGTAAGTTGTTTTCTATATTTATGTACACCGTTGTGTTTTCTCAGATTTCACTTTCCCTTTATTTCTTGGTTTCGACTTTTTTTTCTTTTCTTTTTTATTCCCTTCCCCCTTGGTTTAAACTTTTTTTTTTTTTGTTGCTTTTTTGCTTTTTTCTTTTCTTTAAGAAGTCTGTATATAAAACTATACTGCAGGCTAAATGGCAGTCATGTTCGTGACTCCTGTTTTTTTTCTTTCTTTCTTTTTCTTTCTTTCTTTTCCTACCTGACAAAAGCTGGCACTGGCTGTGGATTACATTACCAGCAGACAACACGGGAAGTGATTTCCTCAGAAACACTCTGTGTGTGTGTGTGTGTGTGTGTGTGTGTGTGTGTGTGTGATAATTAGCCAGACAGACAGATACATGGATGGATGGAGAGAAAGAGATACAGACTGACATTCAACCATAACGAAAGACAGAAATACCAGTTCTGTTTTCGCTTGAATAAAGTTCACGTTTCTGCAAAAGTTGCTCTCTCTCTCTCTCTCTCTCTCTCTCTCTCCTCTCTCTCTCTCTCTCTCACACACACACACACACACACACACACACACACACACACACTGTGTGTGTGTGTGTGTGTGTGTGTGTGCGCGCGCGCGCGCGCGCGCGCGCGCGCGCGCCTATGTGTATATTTGTGTCTGTAGCCTATCTGTGCCGTTCTTGTCCGTTTCGCTTACACACACACACACACACACACACACACACACACACACACACACTCGCCATCGTTGAAAATAAGTGTTGCTGTAAACATACTACCCAGCATTAGGAACACATAGGTAAAGAAGATGACAGCGGGAAGGCACTTCAGTGAACGGTCAGATAATGTGTGTTGCCCACAACACACCCGCAACACACCCGCTGAGGCGAGAACCTTTGCCGCCGAGCTGCCCGTGATTCGGGTATGTAACCGTTCATTAAGCCGCTTCCCACTGTGATCTGTTATTACCTGGGCGCTCCAACTTTGATCCGAAGCGAAGGTTGAGCAGTATCATTTGCAGCCCTTCGACTCGTTCCTTTGTCTCGCCTCTTGACAATGTATCCGCGCACCTTTACGTCGGAACAGTTCAGGATTTTCCACTGAGCTCGAAACGGAAATCAGTATGTGAAAATCAAGCGAAATTGTGTTTCTTTTCTTCTTCGTTGTCGTCTTCTTCTTCTTCTTCTTCTTCAAAATTGTCATGTAATTCTTTTATGATGATTTGGAACAGAGTAAAATATATGAATCTATACATTCATCAGACATGTTTACAACCGTCTATCGATTTCAGACAAGTCGATTCTGTGGAATCGAGCGTTCGTTCTCGAGTTCACTGTGGGCGCTCTCTCTCTCTCCTCTCTCTCTCTCTCTCTCTCTCTCTCTCTCTCTCTCTCTCTCTCTCTCTCTCTGTGTGTGTGTGTGTGTGTGTGTGTGTGTGTGTGTGTGTGTGTGTGTGTGTGTGTGTGTGTGTGTGTGTGCCGTTCTTGTCTGCTTCGCTCTCTCTCTCTCTCTCTCTCTCTCTCTCTCTCTCTCTCTCTCTCTCACACACTCACACACACACACACACACACACACACACACACACACACACACAAACACCATCATTTGACATTGCAAAGGCAATGTGTCAGAAGCAGGCAGCAATGCTCACGCCAATCTGTTGCATCTGATCGGACAATAATAACCGCCGTGTTGTGTGAGTGACGTCTTGCCATGGATCAGTATAGATCGGATATCTTTTCCCCCGGTGAGGCACAGTCAACGATGGGCTTGTTCTCATTTTTCTCTTCTTTTTTTTTTTTTTTTTTCCTCCTCCTCCTGCTCCTCCTCCTCCTCCTCTCCCTATCCTCCTCCTCCTTCTCCTCCTCCTCCTTATTCCCCTCCCCTTCCTCCACCCTTCCCCTCCCCTTCCACCTCGTACTCCTCTTTCGTTTCTTCTACCTATTTTCCTCCTCCGCTCCCTCATCCTACTCCATTCGTCGTTGTCGTTGACGTCGTCGTCGTCGTCGTTGTCTTTTTTTCTTTCTTTCCATGGCTTGAATTCGGAGGTTTCCCATTGGGGAGAGATTTTTTTTTTTTTTTACTTTGTCCACGTCCGCGGAGTATACACCCGTGACTCTGGCGAAAGACTGGCTCAAAACATTGTTTATTTCCCTACGTCTGTGGGCTGACTTACAATTTTATATTATGTGTGTATGAGGATGCCCAGAGGAAGAGCAAAGCCGTCAGCTTTGTGTGTGTGTGTGTATGTGTGTGTGTGTGTGTGTGTGTGTGTCCACGCGCGCGCGCTTGCTTTCAGTTTTCGCACCACCACCCACCACCACCACCACCCCTCCCCCCTTTCTACAAAACACTGCGGTTTCAACTTTCTTGAAAACACACGGAGCTCGCTCTACGTGACACTGGTGGGTTCAGTAGACGAAGGGCCGTAACTCTCCTACAGCACGTGTCGATACGAATACTATGTTGGCCTGCTTGCTGGTCTGTCTGTATAATGCTTGTGGTACTAATCATCATGGACAAATTCCACATCTCACCCTACTTCCCCTGACCATGGCCATTAGAATTAGGAGGAGGAGGGGGAGGAGGAGGAGGAGAAGGGGGGTTGGAGGGTGGAAAGAGAGAGAGAGGATGAAGAGAGAGAGAGAGAGAGGGGGGGGGGGGAGGCTTGAATTCCGTTAATTTTAAGCACCGTTTCAGAGAAATAAAGTTATACACAAACCACTGTTCTGGCGGGTCTTGGCCTCGACAGTACTGGAAGCTACGAGGTTGTTGACCTATTACTCAGCTCCATCTCCCCCCGCCCACCCCCCCCCCCCCCACCACACACACACACACACACACCATATCTCTCCTCCCCTTCCAAATCCCACCCCACCCACCCACCCACCCATCACAAAAAAACAAACAAAAAAAACAAAACAAAACAAAACAAAAACAGCAGAAAAAACATGACATGAAATGTCAAAGGTGACATACTTTAATTCCACACACAGCCCTCGGACCCCAAAGCCAGTCATAAAAATGATATAAAAAGACTTCTGTGACGAGAAGAAAGGAACACTTGTAAGGTGGCCACAGACTCTTTCAGACTGGTAACTCCTTCAGAATGTCGTCGAAAAGGAAGGGAGGACGGGAGTGGGGGGGGGGGTAGGGGTCGGGGGGGGGGGGGGGGGTGGAAGAGGGGAGGGGGGTGGGGGTGGGGAGTGTGTATGTCAGCTAAGAGAGGGAGGGGGTGGGGGTGGGGGGGGTTTGTGTTATCGCATTTTACTAGTTGAAAATAAACGTTGTGTTGTTATCGATTTTTTTTTTTTGAAAAATAGTAATTATCATTGTTACGATTATTGTTTTCAGTTATCACCCGAAGGGAAAAAAAAGGTAAACTTTTACAAGCCCGGGAGTCGTCATGACCTGTGTTCATGAGTGACAATTACTGCTGTCATGGTGCTCCCATTTGAAACACACACACACACACACACACACACACACACACACACACACAGAGTCACTTACGCATACATACATACACAAAAAGACAGATAGATAGGCAGATAGATCGATCGATAGATAGATAGACAGATAGATTCGATTGGGATCAGCCGACAACGAGGGGCAAGTCAGAACTGTCAGCTCGTCGAAGTCGATTCCTTTACACAGCTGAAAAAGACAGAAAGAAAGAGAAAGCAACGAGCCTCGTTTTTAGTTTCACAACACACAAAAATCACCTGGAATCTGTATTCCTTGCAACCTTCGATCTGCGGAAAAATACTGATCTTTCAGAAACTCCAACTTCACATCTGGTGATGGTGAAACATCGCTGTACAGGGTTTTCATGGAGTCCGCTGTAAACTATTTATAGTCTGACGTCAATGAAAGTCCTTGAAACTACCATCTCCAACGGTTTTGTAAACAACAGCGTGTCGTAGTGGGTGGGTCCCCCCCCCCCCCCCCCCACTTTCCTTTTTTTATTTTCTTGCAGAAAGCTTACAACACCGGAACAAATCTAGTATTCTCATGGATTTTTTTTTTCACATCTGGGTTTTCGAGGTCATCTGGCCCTCTTTATGTAAAACTTTTTTTCTTTTTTTCTCCTTTTTTTTTTTTTTTTTTTTTTTTTTTTTTTTTTTTTTTTTCCAGGCGATCGGCATTTTCAGGTTGGTGCTGGCACCATGCTGTCTCCGCAGCTAGGTACTCTTACCCAGGGGAGCCTTTTCTAACGGTCTTTTCAACATTGAAATTAATGACATCATCAGTCCTGCATCGCACGATTGGTGGGTAGGATGGTAGATAGAGAAACAGACAGACAGACAGATAGATAGACAGACAGGCAGACAGATACACTGACACCCAGATGTGACAGATAGGTAGAGAGACAGGCAGACAGAGAGACTGACTGACTGAACGACTTATTGACTGATTAATCTATCACGGCAAAAAAAAAAAAAAAAAAAAAGCCAGAAAACGAGTCTTCGTGCAGCAGCAACCGTCAGTGATAATTACTATTTTCACATGGAAAAAAAAAACCCACGCTTATGACGGGGCTTTAAAAGCCTAGAAAGATCCCAGTAAATGTGGTCAAATATAGACTGCTCGGGACGAGTCGCAGCGCTGAGGTGAAATTAACGTCCTATTGGGCCGGAGGCCCTTTAAAAATACAAGGCCGTCCCACGGGGGGAATGAATGAGTCACCACGGTGCAGCTTAACTCCTACCCCCCACCTGAAAGGGCGAGGTGTACTACGGTTCATCTGAAACGGGAGAAAGGTACCGCCACGGTGGCCGAGTTGGTAGCCTGGCCCTGCTACGATGGAGCGAGCCTCTTTGTGCGTTGAAGAACACCACTAGCTGGCTGGTTGGTTGGTTGGTTGGTTGGCTGGTTGGTTGGTTGGTTGAAAAACTGGGAGAACTGGACGGGAGAAACATGGAATGGTTCCCACACATGTCTGCTGAGTCAGTGAAGGTCTTTTACTCCCCCGTTAGCCGTCAGGTTCCATTTTTCTATCCATTTGCAGAGGTTTGAAATGGGTTGGGGCGGGGGGGGGAGGGGGGGGGAGAATTCTCTCTCTTCTCTCTCTCTCTCTCTCTCTCTCTCTCTCTCTCTCTCTCACACACACACACACACACACACACACACACACACACACACACACACACCACCTCTGCTTCCCGATCCTTTTTCTGCACTCGCTGGTAACTTGCTCCACACCTCCCATTTCACTGTGAGGTGGCGGGGCAGTAAGGGTATCGCAGTTATGGCCAGTCACCTCGCTAACGTCAAAAAGGGGAGAAGATGTAGGCCTACTGGCCGGAGCTCCTTAAGGGACAAGGTTTCCCCAGACTGTAGACTGTGGAGCTGATTCTTGGCGTTGCTGACTCTAGCGGTGACTGGTCGCAGACGTTGTTGTTGGTGGTCTGCTCTCTGTGGCAGCCTCCTTCTAGGCCCCTGTACACGTCCCTTTCAGCAGGACCACTGGTGTGGATCCACACGATCCAGTTTCGGCCAGACCGTTTAGAACACCCTAACTGGTCGCCCCCCCTCCCCCCCCCTCCCCTCCCCCTCCCCCCTCCCTCTACCCCCCCCCCCCTCCACCTCCCTCCTCTCCTGTACCCCCCCCCCCCCCCCCCTCTCTCTCTCTACCCGCGCTCCTCTCCCGCTCCATCCCTCTCTTATGTTGGGTTTGAAATGCGTCACTGAACATCACATGCACACACAGGTGAAAATGATCACAATGTAATGGAATATATAACGTTCATACCAATAGGTAAGTTCATTAGTGAAGTACGCGAGGACGCACGCAAGCGGATGTGAACATGTACGCGCGCGCACACGCCAGTTCTCTCTCTCTCTCTCTCTGTCTCTCTCTCTGTCCTCTGTCTGTCTGTCTGTCTGTCTGTCTGTCTCTCTCTCTCTCTCTCTCTCTCTCTCTCACACACACACACACACACACACGCACACACGCACACACACACACTCGCGCGCGCGCACTCGTTAGCGAGCAAGCTCTCCCCCCCCCCCCCCCCCCCCCCCCCCCCCCCCCCCCCCCCTTTATTTTCCTGTGAACCTCCACCAAGGAGGCATGCTACCATCTGTTGACTTGTTTGCCTGCCTGCTAACGTGCGTAGGGAACAACAACAACACAACAACAACAAAACCCTCTTGAACCTATCTAAAGGAACACTGGTGAAAGGATGGGGGATGGCGCGGGGGGGACGAACCCACTGATTATGGTGCCAGATTCATATCACAGAGAGCAAGGGATCCAGGACTGGCTCAGCAGGATGACACGAATGCTAACGAACCGATTGCCACCAAATTTGGTGAAAAGATGGAAACGTGACTCAAGGACGAACAGTTTCAATATTCAAGCATTGTGCGGATCCGGATTTCATGGCTGACCCAGGATCCGCTGCATCTTGGCGGAGGTCTGCGCTGCCCTTCTGGTTCCTTTCTTTCTTCAGCATTTTTTCTTTCTGCTGTCTCCGTGCTCCTTCCTACCTCCATCCCCGCTCACACTCTCCCCCACCTGTCAACCTTTCGTCTTTCCCCCGAAGTCAATGACCAGCATTAAATGTCGACGTTCTCTACGAAACGAACTTTTACATCGCTAAGTCTTGTTCGTTTTGGTTCGCAGTCTCGGCGATCTGTGTCTTTGTTCTTAACTGGGCGATTTCTAGTTCCCCGATCTAAGATCGCTGAAGTTCGCGAACCTCGCCGAACCTTGTTTCAAGCGAGAGAAGGAGGTGGAAGCGGAGGAGGGGGGGGGGGGGGGGGGGGGGGGGGGGGGGGGGGGGAAGAGATCGCTCAGCATGTTCTGGGAATGATTTGGGTTCGCGGCGAAGGGAAGTAACCTGTCTGTCGCGGAAATCAGTTCGTGACAACTCTCTTGTAACGGAGATCAGTTTGTGTGGTTGGCTGAACTAAACTTCCATTCTCAATTCGTAAATAAATACTCTTTTTTTTTTTTTGTCGGAATCGCCGAAATATTCAAATACAGGTGAGTTAAACTACAGATGTTAAACTTCGGACGAATGAGGTGCTCAAATCAGTTTCGCAGCCCCATTTAAAACAGTCCCCAAGCTCAATGGCAGGCTTTCGTATATATGTAGACATACACGAGAGACTGCACGGAAAGAAACGCCATGGGAACAAAGCCACAGAGAGAACACGGAAATATACGCTCTAGGAACGAAGCCACAGACACTGCACGGAAATACACGCAGTGGGAGCAAAGCCACACAGACTGCACCGGGGATAAACGCCCTAGGAATAAAGCCGCCGAGAGTGCACGTTGGCAGTCTTTCTCCTCTTTGTTCTGTTGTGACAAATATTGGTGAGACCTTTTAACTCGGTTCGCTTCTGTGGTGAGTTCATGCTGAATCCTGTGCTGCGGTTGCTTGCTTCATACAGATTTCCCCCTGCTACCAAACTCTTGATACTGAATTCCACGCTCCGAAGATTTTATATTGATATTCTCTCTCTCTCTCTCCTCTCTCTCTCTCTCTCTCTCTCTCTCTCTCTCTCTCTCTCTCTCTCTCTTTCTCTCTTCTTCTTCTTCTTCTTCTTCTTCTTCGACTGTTGTAATGGATTCTATTGAGTTCTTCAATTCTCCGGTATCATATTGATTTCATAGATGATTTATATAAGATATCGATATGTATTGTGGCAACTTTTCGTTTTGTTTTCTAGATAAATAGATAGACAGACAGACGGATAGATAGATAAACTGATAGATAGATAGATAAATAGACAGACAGATTTGTTTTCGTTTTGTTTTGTTATAGACAGACTGACAGACAGATGGATGGATGATGGATGGATGGATGGATGGATGGATAGATAGATAGATAGCGGTAGTCAGACTGACAGACGGATGTTTCTGTAAAATGATTTCATACTGAACTCGGTGGTGATTTAGTTTTTTATTTCAGTAACTTGAATTCTGAGCTGAGCGTGTTAACTATCAGGTCATGACATGGGCAACCGACCGGCCAGGACCCTACAGTGTTGCCCAACCACTTTGTTGCTGTTTCAGTTGTACTGTGCGCGCGTGTGTGTGTGTTTGTGTGTGTGTGTGTGTGTGTGTGCGTGCGTGCGTGTGCGTGCGTGCGTGTGTGCGTGCGTGTGTGTGTGTGCGTGTGTGTGTGGTTTTTTGTTTTGTTTTGTTTTCTTCCTTTGTCTGTTCGTTCGTTCATGTGTTTACTACTTGTTTGTTTGTTTTTAGCAGTCTGTATGCTTTTGTGTGTGTGTGTGTGTGTGTGTGTGTGTGTGTGTGTGTGTGTGTGTTTTTACCGATGGAATACTTGCTACGTTGTTTATGGAGACGGGTGACGTGTTGAAAACGCCCCGGAAGCTAGGCCTCCCCCCCCCCCCCTCAGTTTGAAGAGTGCCTAGGCGAGGTGCAAAGAACTCCCGGTCCCTCTTGTTGTTGATTCCTTTCTTCCACCGTCTCCGAGTTCCTGTTTATCGGCCGTGGTCAGTTCACGGCTTGCGTCATCACACGTGGAACTAGTTGCCAAACGTGCGTAAGCACCTAGACAAACGCAAGCGTACATGCCGGCGAGCACGTGCGGCGCTTGCACCGAGTGGTGTTAGAGGGAAGAGACGCACGTGGAATCGGCTCGTTTTACTTCAGGAGTTCCTGTGCCTTCCTGGTTCTCTCTGGGGCCTGTTGTTTTTTTTTTTTCCTGCTGTGAGGAGTAGCTGCTGGTGTTTGTGATGTCTGGCTGAGGATGTGGGTTGTTATTCAGTTGTTTATTGATTCGTTTATTTACCCTTTCTTTTTTCCTCAGTTGATGTTGTGATCATCAGATGTTGGTACTGCTGTTGTGTTTCTCTCTCTCTCTCTCTCTCTCTCTCTCTCTCTCTCCTGTGTGGTGTCTGTGTGTGTGTGTGTGCGCGCGCGCGTGTGCGTGTATGTGTGTGTATGTGTATGTGTGAAGAAGAGAGAGAGAATGTGTGTGTGTGTGTGTGTGTGTGTGTGTGTGTGTGTGGTGTGTGTGTGTTTGTGTGTGAGAGAGAGAGAGAGAGAGAGAGAGGTGAGAGTGTGTGTGTGTGTGGGGGGGGGGGGGGGGGGGGAGTCGGATGTTTTTTGTTTTTCTTTGGCGTAACGACCGGGCGTTAGTTCACAAACACAACACTTCATGTTATCGTCCAGGATAATCAGATAGTTTAACAACAAAACAAAACAAACAAAAAAACACACCCAAAAAAAAAAAACCAAAAAAACACAATCAAAAAAAGCAGACCAACCGTCAATTAAACAAGCAGACAAAAACAAAAAGATCGAGTTATAGGTGATCAGAGCATGTACAAACCATCTCCCCCCCCCCCCCCCCAAACCCACCACCACCACCACCACCATCTCTCCCATCCTCATCATTCTTTCCCATACTCCCCCCCCCCACCCATCCCCCACCTTGCCTTCTTCTCATCTCTCGTATGCACGGAGACGTGACACGCCGAGACATGTCATCACCACCATCTTGGTTTTCTTTACAGATGGTCTGGATCGAAGAGGTCAATATACTTTTCAGTGTGCATGTGCTAATTGTGACCGTCAGCAACAACGACACCAGCAACCTCCACATCAACACAAACCACCCACCACCACCGCCATCAACAACGACAACTTCGTCATACCACCACAACCACCACCATCATGAATAATGATAGCCAAATGATCGTTCTGTTGTTCCTTTACATGTGGACGAGTACACAAAACAGGACATCCTCTTCGACTTGCACACACAGTACTAGGAAAGTTTGCATACGTTTGAAAGGGAGTTAGAACCATGTCCATTAAACCTCTCCCCCCCCCCCCCCCCCCCCCCCCCCCCCCTCCCCCCCCCTCACTACCCACAGGATAACGAATTCAGAATTCAAGATCGAGCTGTAAGTGTGCCCAGATTCAGTGCTGAATAATCCAATCACTAAAGATGGGTATTCTCCACTAGAGATAATCAAGATTTCTTAAATAATTTGTTTTCCCGTCCTCCATCTCCCTTTGTTGTTGTTGTTGTTGTTGTTGTTTTTCCCCCCCCATCGCTGCCTATCGCAGTACACCACCTTTCGTTTCCCTCTCTACAACATGTTCTATACTTTGTTTTGTTTATTATATAGATTTTTTTTTCATTTTGAGAAAAAAATGATTTAAGAGAAAAAGAAAAGGCGCCCTCTTTCGGATTTTTTTTTTTTTTTTTTCGTTTGCGAACGATTTTCGTCGGTTTCTTTCTTCCTCTCTCCCCCCCCCTCTCTCTCTCTCTCTCTCTCTCTCTCTCTCTCTCTCTCTCTCTCTCTCTGTGCGAGTGTGTGTGTGTGTGTTTGCCTTAGTATGGATGGCTAGCTGAAACTGATACACACACACACACACACACACACACACACACACACACACACACACACACATCTCACGCATGGCTGCCTTCAAGCTAAAAAGAAATCTTGTCGTGAAAAAAGGGGGGAAAAAAATAATAAACAGCAACATATAAACACGATTATAAATAAAGCCGCATTCCAATTTTCTAAAACTACGGCCATCGTTAAAGGAGATCACCTGAGCCGGACAGGATTTGAGGTTGACAGCCATTCCCAGTGCCATGCCAGGCATATAGCGTACAAAGGCCGTGTCGTCTCCTATCGTGCTGCAGAGAACGGATGTTCTGAGATAGAATGAACCCAAACGACAAACACATACAACAAAGCGATTGTTTTTCTCTTTTTTTTTTTTTCTTTTATTTTCGTCAAAGGTAGAACTGGCTTTGTTTTGTGTACGAGAAAGACTTTAATTCGAATATTCAATAAACAACAAACATGAAGGGTAACTTTTTTTTGCTCCCACAATAAAAAGAAATACACGCCCGTCATCCAAACGAATGCTGCTTACGACACCGAATCGCCTAGCAGACATGACAGCACAGAGCACACAGAACAAGAAAAGGAAACATCCCACAACAAGGATGCTCCCAGCTTGCCTATATGCCCCGTGCTGGACACGTCTACACAGCAGCAACAACTGGAGAAATGAACCAGTACAAATTAACATTGATTCAAGACTGGCACAGCCTTTTCCATCTTGAACAGAGTCAGACGAATACATGGACGAAGAGTAACGAACACAGGTGACCTCGATTCCAAACATTCAAGTTTGGTGTCTGTAGCACCATCGCGCTGCCCTGAGCAGGACCTTAGAAGAAGCGCCGCGCGTGCCGTGATCAACACTTGACTGACTGTCCCCTCAACCGGCCAGGTCTGTCATGCAGCAAAGACAATGGCCCACTGCATCACAAACCACTGTCTCTGGAGGGGATGTTGTGGGCATTTCTTTCTTTTTTTTTTTCTTTTGTTTTTTTTTTTTCTGTCCCATCTTCTGTGCCACCTCAGTTGCATTGCACCCACGCCGCTCATTCCGACACCCCGTCCCACAGCCATAGCCCAGTCAGTCCCGCCGCAGCCCCGGCACCGGCAATGCACAGGGAACAGCCAATATCAATTCGTCAAGAGGCAACCCACCGGAGGAGACACCGCACTGCTGCCGAGTCACTTTGGTGGTGTTTCAGTGGCGCCTGTTCTGATCCAACATACGCAGGACACCACCTACTAAGCCCCCTTCTGACGACAATAATTGCCTAGTCGCGGAGCCGGCGTGAGTGAGCTCTCCCTACCGGAGGGCGCCACCACGTCCGTCCAACAACAGCCCACACGGACTCGCCGATGCCGGTGACCCCGACGGATTCAAACCAAGGCCACGGACGTGGAGAGGACATCGAAATTGAGGTCACCATGAGAACAGGGAATGAAGGACCACAGAATTTGACGCTTTTTTTATGCTGATCGATGAGAATGAGGATGATGAAGATGAGTTGTGGGCATTTCTTACCAACACTTGTAACATGGACTGTAACGTCTAATGACTGTTAAGTTCAAAGAACCGTGGTCTGTTAAGAGACTGCATGGTCATCGCCACACAAGCATGGTTAGAAGCGCTTGCAGTCATTGGACAAACAGTTATTCAAACGTCTCTGTGTCAAACTAGCTTCAGATCAATGCCCTGAGGACCTCGTTATCCGCCTCGGCGTGTAGCGAGTTTGGACACAATAAAATACCAAGCAGGCACCAAAGCAGTCACCAAGAGAAACCGTTAGATATCTTGTCGCTTAGTAATGATGGACACACACACACACACACACACACACACACACACACACACACACACTTACACACACACACACACACACACACACACACACACACACACACACACTCACACACACACACACACACACACACACACATACACACACACATTCATGCGCACGTGCGCGTGCCGCAGAGTGTATTGTGTGCTGAGAGAGAGAGAGAGAGAGAGAGAGAGAGAGAGAGAGAGAGAGAGAGAGAGAGAGTCCTAGGCGTGAGCTGATTTGATTGTCTCCAATATAAAGCTGGTTTCTGAACCTAAATGCTGACTCAGTAAAACTTAGGACTTGAAAAGTGTGATACTGGCGAGGTCAAACCGCTTCTTTCCACACCTGATTCACACAACAGTCACAAGGTCCGTGACACTTCCTTCCAAACATAGTTCACCATTCACGGATACCAGTCTGCTGTACCGCCATCTTTGTGTTTCCACGCAAGCCTGCCATTCCAGAGATACCTCTATCTGGTACGCTCTCACCGCGAGCGATCTTTAAGAAACGCTCCCACTCTTGCGAGAAATCTAGCCCTTCGCGTGCACGTGAAACGCAGCCCCGGGAAGCAAGTTAGACATTAGAAGACCGCAGCAAAGCAATCAATCCCCTGCCCAACACCCCCCCCCCCCCCCCCCCCCCACACCCCCCCCACACACACACACACACACACCCACCCCCATTCCTACCTTTCCGCGCCCGTCCTCTCCCTCCCCATCATCTCACTCTCCTCTTTCTCCCCCACCCCTCCTTCCTCCCATCTCCCCCCCCCTCCTTCCCCCCACCCCCACCTCCCGTCCTACATCTTCCCAACGGTCTCTTTCGCCCACAGTGCGAAAAACATGGTGTGCCGCACAGTCTGGCAGCACCAACCCACCACACTGCTGACCACGACTGAAGACGGGTGCCGTCCACGACACCCCAGCTGTCCACCCGACGGTCATGGCACGGCCCAGTGGCTTAGAGAGATGATCATGTGGGGTGAACAAAGAATAACTGGTCATTCTTTTTTCTTCTTTTTTTTGTTTCAAAAAATAAAAGGCGAAAGAAGAAAGATTCGTCTCAACAAGTGTGTGTGTGTGTGTTTGTGTGTATGTGTGTGTGTGTGTGTGTGTGTGTGTGTGTGTGTGTGTGTTTCTTTTTTTTCTTGTTTGTTTTGTTGTTTGTTTGTTTGTTTTGGGGGGGAGTGCGGGAAAGGCGGGTGGGGGGGGGGGGGGGGTTGTCTCTTCCATGACACCTTAGCAACCAGCCGATGTCACGGCATGGCATAATGCTCAGAGAGATAATCCAAGTGCGGTGGGGAAAAAAAAAATTGAAAGTGAAAGAAATGTCCGTCTTGACTTTTTTTTTTTTTTTTTTTTTTTTTTTGGGGGGGGGGGGGGGGGAAGCTTGGGAGCGGGGGGGGGGGGGGGGGGGGAAGAAAGGAGGGCTGTGTGCTACGTTCATGGATTCTGACATACTGTTTTCCGCATCTCTGAAGAGAATGAACTAAGCTCAAATCAAACAAACAACGCCTTAGAGTAGGCTACTATTTATGGCGCATGAGTTGGGGGGGCGAGGGGGGGGGGCGGGAGGGGGGGGGGGGGAATGATGTTACCTGCTGACAGCGTCTTTCTGATCTCTAGCCCGTAACGGACAACATCGTTCTTGTTTGCAAGGAAGATGAGATGCATTTCAAACGGAAAGAAACTGAATCTGAAACTACGCTGTGTAAAACAAACAAAAAAAAGCTTGGTGTTTTATCTCTGCCTCTTTACTTTGTTTAGGACACTGTGAAAATGCTTGACCCCACACACGTCACGACAGTCCTGGTTGATTTGGACTGTTCATGTAATTTACTAATGCAGTGAGTCACGATAAATCACGTTTGTGATTTGGTGGTGGTTGTTGTTTGTGTTTTTTTTGTTATTGTTGTTTTGTGTTCTCTCGGTCTATCCCTCTCTCTCTCTCTCTCTCTCTCTGTGTGTGTGTGTGTGTGTGTGTGTGTGTGTGTGTGTGTGTGTGTGAAAGAGTGTGAAAGAGAGAGAGAGAGAGAGAGAGAGAGAGAGAGAGAGAGAGAGAGAGAGATTTCGATCATTAACAAGTGAAATTAATTTGATACCAGATTTCCCTCATTCTGTTTATCATCCACTGAATCACAAGGTCTCAAAGTGACTGTTCCACATCACAGGCTACAAACCTGAAATAATGTCTTTTGTACCGCCATCAAAAAAAAAAAAAAGAAAGAAAGAAAAAATCTAACGACTTCACCCAATTACTGGCCGAATCATGAAATCCCTAGAATGTTCAGAGACGCCATGCCGGCTACGCACTTTCAGTGACTGGCTATATTATGTACCATGGAGCGAGTTCTACAACGTTCTTCGCCATTGATATTAATCAACAGCTCCGTTCGTCACACCTGTCGCTGCCCCCACTCGTAAACGTTCCTGCGGTTTTCCATAAGTCGCTGTCCATTAACTAGAACGCTTTACGACAAGTGGTTGTCCCCTGCCTGAACAGCTGACGAGGAGTTGTTGTGTGTTGACAGAGACGGGTGACATCACCACCCCCCCCCCCCCCTCCTGTTACGTTGTGTGTGTGTGTGTGTGTATTTAATAAAGCCCAACCCCAGCCACCCTCCCCCCCCCCCCCCCCCCCCCCCCCCCCCAAACACGCAACAGACGAGGGGAGGAAAACAAATCAGTTCTCCCCCACGCCACCTCACACCGCCGCCCTCGGTGGGATCATCTTTTCTCATTTCTCCCCGTCAATTCATCGTATCGCTTACAAGAGCAGAAACCCGTGACCAAAGCGTAATTAAGGTCTTATACTGCGCCTTTATGAACTCGCCGAGCCTAGAAAACGATTAGTGGCGACGAGGTTGGGGACCCCCCCCCCTTCGTTACGCTCGTATTACCAACGAACTCCGTATTACCACCCCTTAACTCACACGCGCGCGTGACCGCTCCAAACCTCTCTCCTCCTCCACTCGATCCATTTCTCCCCCGTTACCTCACTCTTCTAATTGGTTTCTCGTTTTAATTAATACCAACTTTTGTTGCTCTGTGCCTTGCGTAGGAGAGGAGGGACTAAGCGCGGAAGCGGGCCCTCTGCTGTTTTTTTTTTGTTGTTGTTGTTTGTTTGTTTTGTTTTTTGTTTTTTTTTGTTTTTTTTCTGCGGGCGGTTTAATTAGCGTTGGCTGCTGCGGGTTTTAGTCGTTTGTTTTCTCATCTGCCGGATTGCAGTCAGTGCAGGCCCTTATTAACCTCTCCCGTGTTTGCCAACCCATGAAGGAAATTAATAAATCTGTTTGTCGGAATGCAATGAAACGACCAGCCAGGGAGGGACATAAGCTTGATGTGTTGGGGAGCGGGTAAGCAGTGGGCGGGGAGGAGGGAGACCATAGGAGTGTAGAAATTAAGCCACAAAACAATGCCGGCGGATTAATTTAGGTGGGAGAGGGGGTGGTGGTGGAAAGGAAGATATCGACAATCAATGGTCGCAGATAGCAATATACCCACAGCAGCTGTGCTCGACAAAGTGTGTACGCATTCGTTCGGATTCAGTCGAGTTTTCATGCTTTCTTGCTGAAACGGCCGACGGGTGGTATTTTATTTTTCTTGAGGTGTTCACAAGCAAAACAGCCCCACATCGAAAAATCAAACGGTTTTTTTTTTTTGTTTGTTTGTTTGTTTTTTTTAAACATCATCAAGATTGTTCTTACGAACCCTCGTTGTAGAAGTTCCTAAATGACGTGTTTAGGGTGGGGTTGGTTGGTTGTTTTAATTGAACTAGTAAGTAAGTGTCCTTATCTTTCGTGTAAAGCAGTCATTTTCTTTGAACCAGTCAACGTCTTTACATCACGTCTGTCCAGCCATTTCCCTTTGAACCAGTCAACGTCTTTACATCACGTCTGTCCAGCCATTTCCCTTTGAACCAGTCAACGTCTTTACATCACGTCTGTCCAGCCATTTCCCTTTGAACCAGTCAACGTCTTTACATCACGTCTGTCCAGCCATTTCCCTTTGAACCAGTCAACGTCTTTACATCACGTCTGTCCAGCCATTTCCCTTTGAACCAGTCAACGTCTTTACATCACGTCTGTCCAGCCATTTCCCCTTTGAACCAGTCAAAGTCTTTACATCACGTCTGTCCAGCCATTTCCCTTGAAACCAGTCAACTCTCCCCAGCTCACGGCTGTCCAGCCATTTAAGTCATTTTTGAACCAGTCAACGTCTTGATGTTACGTGAGTACAAATCATTTTTTTTCTGAAACGACAACTCTCCCCAGCTTAGGCTGCATGCGTTGTAAATCATTTTCATTGAAGCAAGTGTCGTTACAGAACATGTGTACAAATTGAAGCAGTAGGTAATCGTGTCATGTCGTTTCATTGAACCAGCCAGTGGCCGAACATTACATTTGAAATTTAACCAAGTGGAGTCAATTATTTCATGTGATGAACTGATTGAACCAACAAGTGGCTTCATATTGCTTGTGGTCAAGTGCTTTTCAAAGAACGAATTAGTATCCATGCATTTCATGTGATGTGAGTTTGTTTGGTTGGGTGGTTGGTTGGTTTTCTTTTAATAGAGCCAGCAAGCGTTCTTGTACCACGTGTGTTTAAATGCTTTTCGCTGAACGGTTATAGTATCTGCACATTCATGTGATGAGCCATTTTTGATTGAATCAGGAAGTTGCCTTGCATAACGTTTATTAAAGTTTTTTTTTTTTTTTTTTATTGAAGCAACAAGTGTCCTTGTACTGTATATATGTAAGAAAATTTTCACTCACCAACAAATGACCTCACATAGAGACATTCAAAGTTATTTTCATTGAAGCAACAAGTGTCCTTATGTATGGTGAGCCATTTTCACCGACCAACAAGTGTCCTCACATTACATGAATATATTGCTATTGAAGCAACAGCAAGTGTCCTTATATGACATGTATGTGAGCCATTTTCACTGACACACATGCATCCTCACATCACGTATCTGAAATATTTTCATTGAAGCAGCAAGTGTCCTTACATCTTCTTTGACCAGCAGATGTTCTTGTATTACATTCATTGTATGTAATTTTCCATCGGACTAGCATGTATCCTTATACTGCAATTTGCTGACGCATTTTCGGTTTTAATCAGCGAGTGCCCCTGACATTAACTGTGTGTGTCTCATTTTCATTGACCTGGCTTGCATCCTTACATATTTCAAACCATCTTCGCTAAGCCAACAACTAATATCATGTGTGCTTAAAATCCTTTTCACGGCACCAACTCGAGTCCATACATCACACGTGTTTGATTCATTTTCGTTCCGATGGCGAGAGCCCTGACACTGATTTGGGTACATGATTTGTCACTGAACAGTTGGGTTTCTTCACACTCTGCCTGTTCAAATCATTGTCATCTGATCAGCATAAAGTCATAAATAAATTAAGTGCGATTGCAAAATTAAATAGATAAAAAAAAAAAAAAAAAAGTAAATGAATAGATAACAGCCGACACGTTCTGGCAGTCTGGATGGCACCCCACTTCAGGAAACCAGCAAGAGCAGAAGCTGAAATCGCAGAAAAAAAAAAATAAATCATGTTACGTAAACCAGGCGTCTTTCTCTGTAAGTAGCTGTGAGTGTTTTTTTTATGCAAAAATGTACTTGAACTAGTGGAACTGAATAACAAAAGGGGAAAGAGAGAAGAAGAAGAAAGAAGAAGAAGAAGAACAACAAAACAACAACAACAACAACAACAACAACAACAAGGAAAAAGAAGAATCAGAACAACCAGAAGAAAAACGTAGGCAAAAAAGGAAACAAATGTGTTAATTTTCTAAAAGGATGTTGATGACTAGGAGGATATAATCCAATAAGGGAAAAGTATGCTTGTGTGTACTCAGAGAGAAACGCTCGAGAGACAGGACAGAGAGAGGAGAGAGAGAGAGAGAGAGAGAGAGAGAGAGAGAGAGAGAGAGAGAGAGAGAGAGAGAGAGAGAGAGAGAGAGAGAGAGAACAGTTACAAATAATTATTCATGTTCTGACCATAGCCCCTAAGTTAAAGGGGCAACTCGTGTAACAGTATACATAACGATTATTGTAATAATACAAAACGAAAGAGAAGAAGATTACAGAGAGACAAGAATGTTGATTATTTCAAAAAGAAACTGACAAGAACGAAAAAATGCAAAAACAATCTGAAAAACACACAATCACACACACACACACACACACACACACACACACACACACACACACACACACACACCACACACACACACACACACAACACACACACTTTCATGAAACGTACGAAAATGGTAAGAAATTGATGAGACCAGCGTGCTGGGTTAAAAAAAAAAAAAAAAAAAAAAAAAAAATCACGGACAAGCTAAAATAAACCACCACCACATATACAACAAAAAAGAGGAGGAGATGCCGGGGGGGGGAAAAACACGTGAAGAGGGTGGGGGAGGGGGCGGATTCAACGAGCGACGACGGAAAAAGAAAAAAAAATATGTCCGGGTGGGGAAGATACGACATGGTGTCCAGGATGCTAAACGAACTGCTGGGGACTACTGTGTGTGTGTGTGTGTGTGTGTGTGTGTGTGTGTGTGTGTGCACACGCGCGCAGACACGTACGAGCGCACGCTCGCATCTTAAACACGGGGATGACAGCTCGGCAGTGCAGTGATTGTGATGAGGCCGTGTTGAAGTTTTGATGAAGATGGATGCCGATCGGTGCGACGCCCGGAGCGTACGCCGCGGAACAGGTGTGTGTGCTAGCCATTGACGTTCAACACCCTCACCTCACCCCCCCCCCCCCACCGCCCGCCCCCCCCACCTCTCCACCCTCATCCCCTTCCCTCCCTCCCTCCTACCCCCCACCCCACCCAGCTCTATTCCATCTATCCCCCCCCCCCCCCGCCCCCCCAATCTTTATACTTGAGCAAGAGAGAGAAGATCCGCGTTCAATCAGAGAGGAAGGTGATCGATAGCAGAGCGTGATGACGACGATAAGCCCTCGGAGTTATGGAAATTATGGAAATGATGCTCGTGACGCGCCACGCGCAGGGCGCGCGCGCTGGGCCTGGGCCTCGTTTCGCCCTCTATGTCTTTTCGCCCCCCGTCCCCCCCCCCCCCCCCCCCCCTCCCCTTCCCCCTCCCAAACAAAACACAAAAAAAAAACTGTGGGGGGGCTTTCTTTTCAGGCCGCTTGGCTGACTTGCTGCCTTTTTTTCTTTGCTTTATGTTTAGTAATAGGCTTTAATTAAAAGCAGCCTCTGAAGACTTGAGGGCGAGGCGAGGCGAGGCGAAACCGTTGGAGGTGGGGCCCTAGGTGTGTGTGTGTGTGTGTGTGTGTGTGTGTGTAGGGGTATGCCAGACAAGCTGTCGTCACACAGGGGGCATCGTCGTCGTTGTCGTGGCCGTCGTCTTAGAAGGGGGGGACTTTTATTGTTCTTGCTGGGACTGGGTTTTGGCGACTGAAGAGAACCACACGCGCGCGTGCCACGCGCGACCGTCAAGAGCTCAGCTGTTGGGGCGATTTTTTTTTCTTCTCGTTCTTTCGTTTTATTTCGTTGGTCTCCTTCTCGATGGTGATGGGGGTAAAGCTTGCTGTAGTATTGTCATTGTTGTTGTCGTCGTTTTTTTTTTTTTTTTTTTTTTTTTTTCCCTCTTCGTTGATAGGTGGTGGTGTTTTGGTTGACACTTTTTTTGGTGCGCGATGTCTTGGGGGGGGGGGGGGGGGGGGTGTGTTCTGTGTCGTCTCGGTTGTTTGTCCCCCTCCTCCCCCACCTCTCTCTCTCTCTCTCTCTCTCTCTCTCTCTCTCTCTCTCTCTTTCGCCGTGTGTTGTGTTGTGTTGTGTTGTGGTGTGTGTGTGTGTATGTGTGTGTGTGTGTGTGTGTGTGTGTGTGTGTGTGTGTGTGGTGTGTGTGTGTGTGTGTGTGTGTGTGTGTGTGTGTGTGTGTGTGTGTGTGTGTGTCTATGATGCCATTCTTCTGTTTTTCTTTTTTGTCTACCTGGTTTGCCTCTCTGTCAACCTACTGCACTCATCTTCTCAGTCTGTCTGTCTGTCTGTCTCAGTCTCTCTCTCTCTCTCTCATCTCTCTCTCTCTCTCTCTCTGTGTGTGTGTGTGTGTGTGTGTGTGTGTGTGTGTGTGTGTGTGTGTGTGTGTGTGTGATTCTCTTTCTCTGTTCCTAATCCTGATTTTTCCCGTGTCCGTATTCTCTCGTTTGTTTCTGACCCCTCTTTGTTTTTGTTTTTGTTTTTTTAGACAAGGATTCACAAGAGCAAAAACAACAACCTGTCACTGCCTTCGTCTCTTTCCGAGCCCACTTTCTGTTGTGAACAACCATTGATACTTTTTCATTCACCCCAAACGTGCAGAAAAAAAAACAAACATGTTGATGGTCCAGTAATCTGCGTAGAACGCAGGAGAAGGAAGAAAGGAAGGAAGGAAGGGACAAATTCACTTTCTGATTTAAAAAAAAAAAAAAAAAACTTCCTAGGCAGAGAGAGAGAGAGAGAGAGAGAGAGAGAGAGAGAGAGAGAGAGAGAGAGAGAGAAGATGAAGAAGGAGGAGGAGAAGGAGGAGGAGGAGGAAGAAAGAAGTGAAAACTGAAACGAGTAGGGAGCTAGAAAAAAAGCAGCACGTGCTAATAATGGCAAACTTTGGCAGAGACGCCTCGTCGGAAGCCTGCCCTCAACGCGGAGTACGTGAAACGCAACTGAACGAAGCACGCAACAGGTCGACGAGCGGCGGTATGGAGGAGAGAGAAGGAGGTGACAGAAAAAGTGGTCGCAAGTGACAAGAGGAGGTGGCACGGTGGGCAGTACCTTGAAGCACGGCACACCCTTCGCGCGATCGCCGCTCGCGCGCCACTTTAAAACCGCACGCGCCGCGCAGGTATTTAACACAGCCGACCTGATGCGCGGATGCGAGAAAGGTGTCACCTGCGAAGTGTCGAAGCGTTGACGCTGTGATTGGGTCCTGTCACCTTGGTGGTGGTGAAAGCTCTGGTGCAGAAACGCCTCACTGATTGGTCTGCCAGGAGACTTTTGGTTGGGAGAGTCTCGGGCTGATCAAGTTTTTTTTGTGTGTGTTTTTTTTTTTTTTTTTTCTGTGTCCATTTTCAGCGAGTTTTTTTTTTTTTTTTAATACCCTCCCTCTGAGATCTGATCGCAACAAACGAGTGAGTATGAAAAAATGATTTCATCAGAACGAAAAATCTCTGAAGTTATAATCACAATGACTAATCTTTCTGAAGAAATTAACGACATTTGTGGCACTTCTTTATAGTGTGGATTGTGTTCTTTTGTCTCAGAACTATTGATAATGAGCAAACATCTTTTTTTTAACTGAAAAAAAATAGACATACACAATTTCACCTATATGTACACAAAAGCTGAAGGGCTTTGTTGTTGTTGATGTGTTGTTGTTGTTCTTTTTGTTGTTAAAGGAACTCGACTGTCCACCATCTTGTTTTCACTGACAGGAATGTTGCAAAGATCAACAGAACGTTTTCTCTTGGGCTCTTTTCGCAAAGGGAGAGAACCCATCCTCATATATCGATATGTCATACTCACTGGTGCTCGGCTGAGATTGTCAGGAAAAACCTAATTCTGTCTCAGACTATGGAGATAGTCCCGCACCTAGGTGTTAGTCCTCTTCTCATACACTGGATACCTCAGCTTGAAGTTTGGCAATGAAAAAAGCTATGTTCAGCGTTCTTTTTGTTCGAAATTTCACTTATTTTCATTAGATGCTGTGGACTGTCCGAACGTTACGGCCATTCGGAAAAAAAAAAAAACAGAAAGAGAGAAAAAGAAAAAGAAAGAAAAAAAGAAAAAAAAAAAACAAAACAAAACAAAACAAAACAAAACAAATAATAATACCTCCCAAATCCTGAGCGCAAATTTCTTTTGGAGAAAAAAAAAAAATGGCGGGTT
>JADBJO010004025.1:42500-50000 GCA_016801955.1 Conus betulinus | reverse complement strand
TTGTATCTTTCATTCACCTCATATTTCACTTCCCTTCGTTTTCACTTCCGCCCACGTCCATTCCTTTCCCCCCCGGCTTTTCTAAATAAAGAAATAAGAGATAGACATTGATATAGACTGATAGACAGGACAGATGAGAGATAGAGAGAGAGAGAGAGAGAGAGAGAGAGAGAGAGGGAGGGAGGGAGGGAGTGAGTGGAGGGAGGAGGAAAAATGTAATTAATGGGAGGGAAGGAGTCGAGTCTATTAATGCGGCCTTTGCATTGTATCATGACGGCTTTGAGAATAACGAAGTCCGAGAGAAAGATCCTAACTTCTACCCTAATTGTTAGCGACTACAGCGTCTTCTCCTAATGGCCTTCTCAGTTGTCATCCCTCTAACCGGGGGCCCCCTTCTCCCTGAGTAACTCGAAACGATTCCCTACCGATTCCTAACTTCGTACTCATCTAATTCCTTTACTCCAGAGTCTCCCTACTCACTCTTCTTTCTCTTCTCCCCCTTCCTCACCCCCCCCCCCTTTTTCCACCTTTAGCTCTTCTCCTTCTCCCCCCCCCCCCCCCCCCCCCCCCCGCACTTCCTCGCTCCTCTTCTCTTCTTCCCTCCCTAACCCCCCCCCAGCCCCCCCCCACGCCCCTCCCCCCGCCCCCCCCCCCACCATCTCGCCGTAGCCCAACCCTCACTCAATCTTCGGGCACTCACGATGTCCTTTTTTTTTTTTTTTTTTCAAATCGCGATGACTGTATCTTCGCTAACCTCTGCTCTGGCCTGGTCTTAGGTGCGTTGTACTACTTTCGAAATCAACTGGCAGGGCAGGTAAACACTAAGAGGGTGAAATATGAGGGGAATTGTTGTGATTGGGGGGGGGGGGGGGAGGAGGAGGATTGGTTTGAAGGATGGGGAATTTCTCATTCGGCCTATTTTTGAATGGCTGAGGGGTTGGACAAGGTGTGGGTTCTTTCGCTCCTTCCTCATCCCCCCGCCCCCACCCCCCCCCTGGACCCCCCCCCCCGTACCCCCCCCCCCTTCTCCCCCTCTCGCGTCACCACCCTCCAATACTGTGGTTTTTTTCCTCTGGCTGCCCGCTCTGTTCATAGTTCCCTCTATGTACTCCTCTGGTCGGGTCTGGCACAACACAGACCCCCCCCCCCCCCTCTGCCCCCTTTCTCCTCTCCCCTGTGTGTGTGTGTGTGTGGTGGTGTTGTGTGAGTGTGTGTGTGTGCGCGCGCGCGCGCACGATCCCCCCCCTCCCCTCTCGCTCTTGCTCTCCTCGTCCGCCCTCTCTCTGTTCTCTCCGCCTCCCCTCGCCTCCCTCCTCTCCATCCGTCGCTCCTCTCGTTCTCCCCACTCGTCGCTGTTCTCTCTCTGCTCTCTGTCCTAGTGGTGTCGTTCTTTACTAGACTGTGCGCACTCCGCATGGGGCCTGGTTTAGCCATGAACGCATGAAGGGTTTCAACACTGTCGGGAAGTTTAGAAGATTATCTTCACCTCTTTAGGCAGCTGATTTCCATACCCTCCCTTCCCTCTCCACTCCTCCCCTCTCCCCATCCATCTCTCTCTCTTTCCTCGTCCTCACCCCCCTCCCGCTCCTCTGTGCGCCCCTCCCGCTCCTCCTCGCCCACTCTGTTCCCCCCGTCTTCCTCTCCAGCCGTCTCNNNTCATTTTCTCAGTCTCTCTGCCCCTCTCTCTCTCAGTCTTTGTCTCACCCCTCTCCCTCTATCCCCTCTCCTTTCTCGGTACATTGTGTGTGTGTGGTTTCTGTCCGTGTGTCTGTCTCTGTATGTCTGCCCCCCACCCCTCTCTCTCTCTCTCTCTCATGTTCTCCTCCCCCTCTCTCTCTCTCATGTGCATTCCCCCCCCCCCCCTCTCTCTCTCTCTCTCTCTCTCTTTCTCTTTCAGATTAGTTATTTCACTTTTTTGTTGTTGTTTGCTTTGATCCCAAAGGGAAGAAGAATGCCTAAGCTTCTTCTCAATTTTATGGCCTTCTTTTGTGTTCTCAAGTCCGTTTACAATCGTACCGCGCGGAGAGAGAGAGAGAGAGAGAGAGATCGGCGAGAGAGAGAGAGAGAGAGAGAGAGAGGAGAATCGTAGGGTGACGAGGGAGACAGAATAGTAGGGTGGAGAGAAGGAGAGAGAGAGAAAGACAAACAGGGACACACACACACACACACACACACACACACACACACACACACACACACACACACACACTCACTGGTTGACAAAACTGAAGTTTGATATATCGTCGCACCTGAAATATTCAACTCTCACTGGTTTGACAAAGCGGTGTTTGTTTCGTTTTCCCTCACCAACTTCGTTGTAAGTTGGATTTTCTTTTGTTTGCTGTTTCTCCTTCTTTCTTTCTTTCTTTTTTTTTTCTTCTTTCTATCGCCGTTCCCTTCTTTCTTTTCGTCGTTGTCGTCATCGTCGGGTGAGGGGTAACAAAAACCCAAAGGACTCATCTGACTACATTGAAACTAAAACGGGAAAACACCAAAACAAAACCTCTAACGGCCTGGCACCGTCAGAATCGCCCTTTCACTTTCCCTGCCAAATATGGGTATCTTTTTTCACACGTCAGAAAAAAAAAAGTGAACGAGAGGAAAAATACAACAAAATGACACAAAAAATCAAAATACACGCAACAAGAGGAAGAATGGGGGAGGGGGTGGGGGTGGGGGTGGGCAAAAAGGATTGAAGGAAAAAAAAGAGGATAGGGGTGTAGAAAGAACATCAGAATTCCGAGGGGGGTGGGGTGGTGGGATAAACAAACAATCGGGACAGGAAGGTCGTGCAGGGAAGGAGGAAGATGCGGAGGGGGAGGGGTGTTCATGGGAGAGAAGTGAGAAAAGAAGAGAAATCGGGAAAAAGAAGAAAGGTGGTGTGTGTGGGTGTGGGGGTGTGTGGGGGGGGGGGGGGGGGGGGCAGGCAGATGACGAAGTCAGAAAGAGTTAAAGAATAAAAGCGAACCTCCCAACACTGACAAAAATGCATAAGAGAGAGAGAGAGAGAGAGAGGGGGTGGGGGGGGACAGAGACAGAGAGAGAGAGAGAGAGAGAGAGAGAGAGATTATACAAAAAATGGTGTCAAAGAGAAACAGGAAGACCATTCACAACAGTCTGGGAATAGTAAACACAAAAAAGTAACAGAGAAGGAGGGAAAGTACGAAGAAGGGTAAACAGGACTGTAAAAAGAAGAATGAAAGATTTTTTTTTTTTTAAAAAAAAAAAAATGATGTGACAGGAATCAATAGAAAAGAAGGATATAGTAGAGAAGGAACTGAAAGAGAGGGATGAACAAGAATTAAAAGAGAAGAGAACAACATTAAAAGAGAACGTTTGAAAAATCGAAGAGAAGAACCAAAAAAAAAAAAGCTGAATTCAAGGAGAACAACAGCAAAAAAAAAAAAAAAAAAAAAAAGGATAAAACTGAATTAAAATGAAAAAAGAGGAAGACATGAGAGACAGAGGGGGGTGTAGGAATGGGAAGGGCGAGGAGTCGGAGGAAAACTCAGAACGAACAAAAGCAGAAAAGCAAACAACAAAAATGGAGGACAAAATCAGAAAGAATTAATACAGAATAATAGAAACAACAGCACCACCAACAACAACAACAGGAAAAAAAAAAACAAACAACGTTGACAGGGAGAGGCAAAACAAATATACAATAGAAAATGGTGAAAAAGACGACACCCCCCCCCCCCCCCCCCCCCCTTCCCTCTCCCGTCTCCTGATAAATAGATCCATGAATAAAAAAGCAAGAGAGAAAAGCACGGTTGGGTTAAAAATGACCAGAAATCAACAATGGATAAAAAAGAAGACACAGGAAAAGTAGAAAGTGTATGCATAGAGGGATGGGGGGGGGGGGGGGGGGGGGGGGGGGGGGGGGGGGGCTAAAAATATGAACTGAAGAACTGAGCATAAGATGCACTCAGTACCTTTAGCACAATTACGACAGGAGAGTGTGTGTATGTGCCAGGTGTTGTTAAGTGTATCTTCCGAGTTCTCATATCACGCGACTTTACTGGGCCGACCGTTTACTATATTACAAGCGAGAGTAATTTCCTCTTGTAAATGCACTTTTTTCCCCCGACTTCCCTGTGTGTGGTGGNGTTGTGTGTGTGTGTGTGTGTGTTGTGTGCCCTGTAAAGGTTTTGATCCTCTCATCTCTCATTCCTCTTGTCTCATCTCATCTATCTCTCTCCCCTCTCTCTCTCTCTCTCTCTCTTCTCTCGTCTCTCTCTCCTCTTATATACATATGTAGAATAAATTATAAAACCTGGTACACAAAACAGCACATACGTTGACACGTATCTATGGAATAGAGAGAAGAGAGAGAGATAGAGAGATATATAGAGAGAGAGAGAATCGGATAGAAGCGAGAGGATATGGAAATGAGAGGGTCAATGTCTGTTGGGGATGTGCTTGATTGAGGCAGATGTGTTGGAGTGGTGGATGCGAGGTTGAGACTAGCGGAAACCCCCTCCCCCACAACGCCGCCCTCCTTTCTCTCGTCTCCCGGGGGTTAATTATAATGGACAATGGAATTTTGCCCTGTAAACTGTCCCCAAAGGCAGCACGGATTCACTGGCGCATCTATCTACAAGCCAGACAAAGTGAAAACACTCTCTCTCTTCGTCTCTTCTCATCTCTCTCTCGGTCTCTCCTCTCTCTCTCTTCTCTCTTGTTTCTCCTCTCTTCCCTCTCTCTCTCTGTGTTTTTGCTCTCTTCCCTCTCTCTCTCTCCTCTGGGTCTCTCTCTCTGTCCGTCTCCCTCTGTCCGTCTCTCTCTCTCTCTGTCTGTTTCTTTCTCTCTCTCTCTCTATCCTCGTCTCTGTCGTCTCTCTCTCTCTCTCCTCCATCTTAATTCCTCTTCCTCTTTTCTTCTCTCCTCCTCCTCTTCCTCCTCCTCCCTGCTCTCTCTCACGCACACGCGAGGACCACACACCACACAATGTTCTTTTCGTTCGTTTTCCCCCCCCCCCCCCCCCCCCCCCCCCCCCCCCCAAACAGTCTCTGGCTGAATCAGTGCTTGCGTTTTACGCCGTGGGAGGTGCAGGATGCAAGGTTATCTCCTGAGACGATCACGATCGGGGCTTCGTGTGTAGTGAGTGCATGTATGTGATACTCGCTAGTAGTATGGACCTTTAGATTTGTAAACTATGAAATTTTCGAAGGATGAGAAGGTGTCATGCAGACTATCCAATAAATTAATATAGATATATATATATCTATATATATGGTGTGTGTGTGTGTGTGTTGTGTGGTGTGTGTGTGTGTGTGTGTTAATTTTTCAGCAACTTTTTTTTTACCTCTCCACACTTTTGTTTTATTTTATTCTACTACCTTTCGCTGGCTGCTTTGGGGGTGCTGTTGGATTCTTCTTTGAACCCTTGGTGGTGAGAACACCACAGAATTACGGACTGTGGTGTGTCTCTATTTTGACGCCAAGAGCACAGACACAATCAGCTGTGTCTCCCTGATGAGTTCCGATCCCAGTGGACGAAAGGCCTAGGAGCAGGCAGGCGATAGATCTGCCTTCGAGAGGGATTGCGATGGTTCCCTCATGCAGCCATGAAGGGTTTTTATTTTTATAATATACACCCCCCACCCCCCTTTTTTTTTTGTAATTTCAAATCTTTGCCAAATCATTATTATAATGATGGAATAATTGTTAACCAACACTTGTTTTCCCCCCACTACTTAATTGTTCAGCATTATATATATATATATATATATATATATATATATACACGTTTGTGTGTCTGTGTGTTTACAGAGAGAGTCAGGGAAGATAAGAGAAAGGGTGGAATATACATGTCACGCTATGTATTTTTTCCAGAGCGATCGCCGGCCCTCCTGTCTTTCTGGCAGAACTTTATTCGTTTGCCCACCAATCAATCATCCATCCTTTAAAAAAAAAAAAAAAAAAAGCACTACACTACTAGCGCAGGGTCACTGGATAAAAGTGAACCATAGACTGACTTAACGCAACGAACAGACGGAACAAAAAGCGAAAACATATAAACACAAACGAAAACAAACTCGATCCAATTGTTAATGGCAAAACTACCACATTCGGTCATTTTGTTTTGACTTTTTTTTTTTTTTTTTTTTTTTTTGGGGGGGGGGGTTGCTTTTGTAGTTTGTTTCTGGTGGGTTGTGTGCGTGCGTGCGTGCCGGTGCATATGTGTTTGTTTTACGGGCCATTGTTTGTTTGTTTGTTTTTCGAAAGTTAACGCATTCTTTCAATCTGACGCAGATACAATATAAATATATAACATGATGAATCAAATTTAAGTTAGCAAACTTTTCTCGCGGTTAAGCATATTTTCACCGTTGTAAATGCCACATTTTACAAGCAATATAAGTAATAATATATCACACACACACACAACACACACACACACACACACACACACACACACACACACACACACACACACACACACGAGCACGCGCGCGCGCGCGTCGTTTTTACAATACAAAATATTTTACGATTCATGTAACTTTAGATGTATGTATGAGAGAGAGAGAGAGAGAGAGAGAGAGAGAGAGAGAGAGAATGAATATAAAAGCTATCGACATGCATTGTCCTTTTGGTAAAATGAATTGAAATCAGCAAAATCGAACACGATCGAACGCTAGATAAAAAAACACATAAAACAAAGGAAGAGGGAGGGCATTAAAGCTACCTGCAATCTAAACCACAATTATGAAGACACAATTAAGGGAAAGAACAAAAGGTGATTTCTTTTTTTTTATGTAAGCGATGCAATGAGAAAGCACGGCTACGTCACGCGCACGCGCATGAAGACGTTTACCCACACCCACTCTCAAACTCGCCAAGCAGCAGGCCTTGATACTCAACACAGAATTAAGAAGAAAGAAGAATAAGAAGAAGGAAATAAATCTGCATCGCAAAACCGATCCAATCATGTTGTGGATATCCCAACCGATCATGGGGCACTTCTCTGCTGAAGCGGGATGAAAAATGATAGAGAATCAAAAAAAAAAAAAAAAAGGATCAGTTATGTGATCCGGATCGGCATTGCGGATCCGTCTGGAATTTGAGTGGGTTCGTTCATAGGCACACATTCACCGTTTGATGAGAACATGTTTCGAGCTCTTGAGCACTCCCGCTCATGGGGCAGACAGGCAGGCAAGCGAAACGTGAAGTGGCGGGGCGACACATGACATGCTTGGCGGCGGTACAAGTCACGAAAGGGATAGCGAAAAGAAGAAAAAAGGAAGGGATGGAATGGAGGGGGGGGGGGGATGATCTTAGAAAATCCCAAAGAAAGTCAATTTAAGGGGGGGCACTTACACACACACACACACACACACACATTCACACGCACGCACGCACGCACGCGCGCACACACACCCACACACACACACACACACACACACACACACACACACACTCACACACACACACACACACACACTCACACAAACGCACACACACACACACACACACACACACACACACACCACACCA
>JADBJO010004025.1:17500-25000 GCA_016801955.1 Conus betulinus | reverse complement strand
AGTGTCTATCACCCATTCACTGTGTCTATCACCCATTCACTGTGCCTATCACCATTCACTGTGCCTATCACCCATTCACTGTGCCTATCACCCATTCACTGTGCCTATCACTCATTCACTGTGCCTATCACCCCATTCACTGTGCCTATCAGTGTCTCTTACCCATCCCGGGTCCCGGTAATGACTCTCTGTCGCACCTGCCCCCCACCCAGGTGTTCAAGAACAACAAGGTGCACCAGCACATCCGCACCAGCGACGCCAGCCGGGCCAACTGGGTGCACTACGTCAACCTGGCCGTGGGTCCCCGGCCCAGCACAACCTGATGGCCTGCCAGATGGACGCCCACATCTACCTCTACACCGTCAAGCCCATCCCGCCCAACGTGGAGCTCCTCGCCTGGTTCTGCCGCGACTACGCCGACCGCATCAACTGCCCGCCGCTGCCGCCGCCGCTGGTGCTGCCCGGAGGGGAGGGGAGGAGGAGGAGGAGGCTGCTCCGCAGGGGGACACCACGGTGGACGTGGAGGGACGTGCGCGGGCTGAACCTGGTGGGGAGGGAGCGGCGGGAGAGTGTGTGGAGGGTAAGTGGAGAGAGAGAGAGAGAGAGAGAGAGAGAGAGAGAGAGAGAGTGTGTGTGTGTGTGTGTGTGTGTGTGTGTGTGTGTGTGTGTGTGTGTGTGTGTGTGTGTGAGTGAGTGTGTGTGTGTGTGAGTGTGGTGTGTGTGTGTGTGTGTGTGTGTGTGTGTGTGTGTGTGTGCATGTGTGTGTGTGTGTGTGTGTGTGTGTGTGTGTGTGTGTGTGTGTGTGTGTCTGTCTGTCTGTCTGTCTGTCTATGAAAATATGTCTGTGTATGTGTGCGCGCGAGTGTGTGTGTGTGTGTGTGTGTGTGTGTGTGTGTGTTCGAGGGAGGAAGTTGGGGGGATATCATGCAGGGAAGAGGGAGGGGCGAGGAGGAAGGGGGAGAGGGGTGGGAAGAAAGTGTGGGAGGGTGGAGAATGAGTAGACTGTGGGCTGAAATGGGGAACCGATGTTAGTTATGATCCTTGTTCCACCTAACTTTGAAATCGTCCATTTCTTTCTTCTTCCGTCCGCGTTTATGCTGCTGGCATTGTTGTTAAGTTCCATAGTTTTTTTTTTTTTTTTTGGCCACTTTCGATTCCACTCTTTTCCTTCAAGCAGCGTGTGTGCCCGACCTCTATAAATAAGCTTAGTTTTAAAGTTCGAAACATCAACTCTCTCCGGAACGTTCCCTCCGATGAGACAACAAAAAAAAACGCTGGTCTGTTTATTGGTATTGTCTAGACTTTTAGTGTCTTGGCTGCTTCACCCAAATTCCTTTTTGAAAAGTTACAGAAGGTCCCAAAACAGCGTGGCCAGGCTGGTCTGCACAGTCACCCAGACGAGAACATGCCAAACTCAGATTACGGTCTCTTCACTGGCTCCTTTTTCAGTGTAGAATCAATTACGAAAATTGGCATCTGTGTCTTTCTCATCTGTCGTGGCACCAGTCCAGATGATCCTTCAGACCTCCTTCACATCTACACCCCATCCCGCCAGCTCCGCTCCGCTCTTCTTCCTGTTCTAGTGTCTTTCGCCATTCCCTAAAGTTAGAACTAAATCCTAAGGTCAGCCTGCCTTGCCTTTTCAGGAACTAACGGTCTGGAACGAACTTGCTTTGAATATTAGGCGTTCTGTACCCTGCGCTACTCTTTTTTCTTTTTCCTTCTTTCTTTCTTTCTTTCTTTCTTTTTTTTTTTTTTCAAACTGTCTACAAAATCTGACCTCTGAAAACGCACGGGATCCACCCTGCACTCCTGTCTTAACTGAAATGCAATCCTGTCGAGTATAGCGTTGATGGCGAATGTGTGGCGAGGTTTGAGGACAGTATTCTCGTATGTATGTTGTCAATGAATTGAGAGACAGACAGACAGACAGACAGACAGAGACAGACAGACAGACAGACAGAATAAGAGAGAGACAGAGAGAAAGAGATTGGTGGTGGTGATGGTAGGGGCAGGCGCGGGGAGGGCAGCGTAGTTGAGAAGTCGTCCAACGACGTCAGGGGATGTTAGGGGAGATAATTGTGGTCTCTGAAGCGATGACGTCAAGCATGTCGCCAACATCACCCTCCCTCGACGGCGGGCGAACATCCGGCCGACGACCGCGGCGGTTGACTGTCACTGCGTGCAGGTCTGTTCCAAAGCATCTGTTAATGTCACCACCCCGCCACCACCCTCATCACCATCACCACCACCACCAACATAAACAGCAAGTATTGAAATAATGTAATTTTACAAAAAAAAAAATAAAATGTTTGCTGAACACACAGTCATGAGTTCGCTACGTTCGAGGTCAACGTCTACATGAGGTGGTAGACGGGAGTTACCACCCCTGACGAACGCTGAATGAGTTGCTGTCTAGCACTATGGTGCAAGAATGACAAAAGGCATTTCGATGGGCAGTTTAACGTTAGATGCCGAAGAGATTTGACGCCGACGACAGTCCTAACAGCGAAAACGGTGCCACACTACCGAGCCAGCGCGCTGAAATGAAAAACGCGCCTTGTATTCGGAATGGCTCCTTTTGTTCATGTCCATGCTTTGTGTCTTTATTTCCTGTGATGTTATCCAGTCTCAATAAGTCTGTCGCTTTCTGATCGCGTCGAGGTGTGTGTGAGTGCATGCGTGCATATGTGTGCGTGTGTGCGTGTGTGTGTGTGATGTGTGTTGTGTGTGTGTGTGTGTGTGTGTGTGTGTGTGTGTGTGTGTGTGTGTGTGTGTGTGTGTGTGGTGCATGCGTGTGTTCGTGTGTGCGTATGTGCGTGTGTGCCCGTGCATGAATGTGTGTGAGCGAGAGACAGAGAGAGAGAGCACACAGCACACACACACACACACACACACACACACACACACACACACACACACACACACACACGCACATACTCACCTACTCACACACGCACATCTCTACATTGATCTTTATCCTTACAAATGTCATCACCACCACCACCACCACCACCACCACCACCCCAAAAAAGCAGTCAGAACAATATCTTTTTGATTCAAACCAAACTTTAGGCTGATCACAAAAACAAACCAACAAAAAACCACCACAAAAAAAAACATTAAACACGATTATGATAGTAATGATTATGACAATGATGATCACAAAACTAATGATAAGAACAATGTAGAAGTAATAGTAGCAGCAACAGTAGTAGTAGTAGTAGTAGTAGTAGCAGCAGCAGCAGCAGTAGTAGTAGTAGTAGCAGTAGCAGCAGTAGTAGTACAGTAGTGGTATTTAAAAAAATCAAGGATCTTAGATTACTAGTAAATGACGTCGTGAATAAAAAAATAATAATAAAATAAGCCCACCCAAAACGTCCTGTCTCCGCCGCCCGCCCCCCCCCCCCCCCCCCCCACTCCTTCCAACCCCACCCCCCCCCCCCCCCCCCACCCCCACCTACCCACCCACCCACCCCCCCAACCTCCCTTCCCCGATCATATAAACACCCCTTTTTTTCCGAGAGGAACATATCCAGTCCGGTGGTCTCGTTCCCCTGCGGAGCCATCGTCGGCAGAGGGTGCCAGCGGCAGCAGTAGCAGCAGCAGCAGCAGCAGCAACAGCCTAAGCCCTGTCTGCCACGGAACGAGAGGCGGTGATTTATTCCCCCCCCTTCCTTACCTTGGCACGAGGCAAGGCGCGCGCGCGCGCGCTTCGTTCAACCCAGCCCCCGTGCGCAGATTATGATAGAGTTGCCCCCACTTTGTCATGGCTTGGGGGCGCCGCTATCTGCGAGCCGTATCGACGTCATAGGGTTTCATGTCGTCACCCCTGCCACTCCCGAGGGCTTGCTTCCTTCCTTCCTCTGCTGTTTGTGCCAGCATCCCTCACTTAGCTTTTCTTCTTCAGCTCCCGTTTCTGTCTGTTTGTCTGTATATTCCTAAATTTAGAGAGTTTTTTTTTTTTTTTTTTTGATATAAGGACTCGTTACTTAGGACATAGGCAGCATAGTATGTCCATTGAGTATGCAAGGTGAGGAAAAACGAAATAGATTTTATGGTCCTTTGTCCAGCTTAAAAGAATATTCGCTAAAAATTTGATCCTACAGAAATATTATAGGCGCCCGTATATGTTTCGTTTATAGCTACTACTTACCTCTAACAGTCATAAGGTTATTAGGGATTCATGTATGTTTTTTGTTTTTTGTTTGTTTGTTTGTTTTAAGGCGTCTGAGATCACAGAAATAAGGACGTCTTAGATGCTGTTGTTGTTCTGTTGTTGCTGTTGTTGTTTTTGTTTTCTGATGAATGATCTGGTGGTTTTTTTTTTTACCTATCACCTGAAAGATTGTGCTCATTCCCCTTGAAATGGGCCAATGAAAGTCTGAAGTCTCTGGCTCTCTCCATTGTAATTTAATCAAGCATACGGTAAATTCTCTCTGTCTCTCTCTCTCTCTGTCTGTCTCTCTCTCTCTCTCTCTCTCTCTCTCTCTCTCTCTCTCTCTCTCTCTCTCTCTCTCTCTCTCTCTCTCGGTGTTTCCTTACATTGGGCTTTTTTATCCCTAAGTGTTCTCACCCTTCTCGGATGCAACCTTGGAGACTTATTCATTTGTTTATTTATTCGCTTTTGTGTTTTTTTTCATTTTCATTTTCATTCTCTCTCTCTCTCTCTCTCTCTCTCTCTCTCTCTCTCTCTCTCGTCCTCTCTCTCTCTCTCTCTCTCTCTCTCTCTCTCTCTCTCTCTCTCTCTCTCTCTCTCTCTCTCATACCACATGTTTTTGGGGGGGGGGTTTTTTTCTTTAAAAAAACAACAACAACAACAACAACACAACAACCTTGTTTCCGCTTCTCCTCGAATCGACAAGGGCTATTAAACACACAATTCTTTAAATAGGTTGGGCGCCTTACAAAGGAAATCTAATGTTTTCGGGAACTGCCAACACTTCAAGGACACCATCAACAACACCGGCAACAAAATAGCTCTAAGCCGTAGAGACGACGACAACGACGACAAAAACTGCAAACTCATCAGTTTCACAATCACAAAATAATGTTCTAGGAAGCAGCCAGTTTTGAATGAAAGGTTCAAGTCTTGGACGTCCATGCGACTCTTGATATGCCCCCTCCCCCTCCCCGCCCCGCCCCGCCCCGACCTCTCTCTCGTTCTTTCCATTGTCATTTAAACAAGCGATGCATGTGGTAAACTCTCTCTCTCTCTCTCTCTCTCTGTCTGTCTGTCTCTGTCCTCTGTCTCTCTCTGTCCTCTGTCTCTCTCTCTCTCTCTCTCTCTCTCTGTGTGGTGTGTGTGTGTGTGTGTGTGTGTGTGTGTGTGTGTGTGTGTGTGTTTGTTTCTCAGCTGGTCAAAATTTCTTGTTGCGTTTTATGAATTTTTCCAAGGAAGAGACATTAGGATGGTTCCATCTCCCTCCCTCCCTCTCTCTCTCTCTTCTCTGTCTCTCTCTCTCTCCTCTCCTTCCTCTCTCTCTCCTCTCCTCCTCCTCCCCCTCTCTCTCTAGTCTCCTCTCTCGCTCCTCCTCCCTCTCTCCTCACCCTTCTCTCTCCCAACTCGGCTGGGTCAAGATTTCTTCTATTATAAATTTCGTCAATGCAATTCTCTCTCTCTCTCTCTCTCTCTCTCTCTCTCTCTCTCTCCCTCTCTCCTCCCTTTGCCCTCCCTCCCTCCCTCCCTCCCTCGCTGTCTTGCTGGGTAAGGCTAGCCTAGCCAGGCTGGTCAAAGATAGGTCATGGATAGGTTTCATGAATCTCGTCAGGCAAGATGTGTTAAGATGGAGGCTCCATTCCTTATCCTCCCCGCCTCCCCCGGACACCGAAGGGATCGCCCGACCGTGGCCAGAGCTGTGTGGAAAGTTCAGATGATGGGTGGGCCGAGGAGAAAGAGCGAGAACGGAGGAGGAGGAAGAGTGGGTGGGGAGGCTGGAGCGGGAGAAGGGGGGGGGGGGGGAAGGGAGAGGGAGGGAGGGAGGGAAGGAAAGAGGGAGAGGTTGAACGCGCGAATAAAGTCTGCGAGATTATAACGGCGCGTTTATGGTGAAAGGAGCTGATGGCATCGTAATCTTTTGATATTCTCTGCTCTCTCTCTCCACCTCTCTCTCTCTCTCTCAAAGGAGAGGATCTCTCTTCTCTCTGATATTCTGCTCTTCTCTCTCCTCTCTCTCGCTCTCGTTCTCTCCTCTATCCTCTCTCTCTATATACCTGAGAGACGAGGGAGTGTTGTGCTGTGTGTGTGTATCGCTGTCGTTTCACCCAACTGCAAGAGTGTCAGTGTTGTGGGTTGTGCTGTATCCGCTGTCCTAATCCGCTCTGCTCTCTCTACCTCTCTCCTCTCCTCTCTTCCCTGTCTCTCTCTCTCCCCTCTTCGCGTATATGTATTGAAATGTGTGCGATACGGTGTGTGTGTGCGCCTGTTTGTGTGTGTGGTGTGTGTGTCTATTTGTTGTTCTGGTACGTCTGGGGTTTTTGGTTCGCTCTACTTCGCTCTCTCGTCACTCTCTCTCTCTGTCGTCGACGTCTCGCCGGAGACCCCCATGCTCCTCTGTGGGTCTCCTGCCATCTCCTCTCTGTAGTGTCTGTCTGTGGTCTCTGTGGGTGTTGTTTGCAGTCTCTGTGTATGTGGTCGCGTACTCTCGCTCTGGAGTCTCTCTCTCTTCTCTCCTCTCTCTTGCTGTCATCCTCCTCGCTCTCTCCATGCTCTCTCTCTGTCGTCTCTCTCTCTCTCTACTGTGTCTCCGCTCCCTGTGTGTTCGCTCCCTGTGACTCCGTCACCGAACCTCCCAAAAGCACCAAGACTCAGCAGCGACCCTCCTCTCTGAACCAGACTCCCCCCCCCCCCCCCCCCCCCCCACCTAAATTTCTACTCGCTTGGGTAATGATTTTAGAACAACAGGCGGACAGACAGTCCTCATTCACGTCAGGAATTAAAAGTTAGAGCCAGTGTCCCCCAAAACCGTTTGATTTAGTAACGGACTAAGGACGGAAGAGAGGGGGGGGGGGTGGGGGGCAAAGAGAGGGGAAGGCAGGGCGTCAAGGGGGGGGGCTGGGGGCGGAACTCGTCGGGTCCCTTCTACTAACCTGCAGCATTCAAGACTCGTGAAATCAGTAAGAAACTATAAAAACCCAGGCATCGTTGTGTTAGCCTACCTGTCGCCTGTCTGCCATGCCGCCCTGAGGAGGCCTCGGGGTGGTTATCAGGGGGGAGGAAAGGAAACGACCGTCTTCTTAACCATTGTTTTATTTTTGTTTGTTTGCTTGTTGGTTTTTGGTTTTGGTTGGTGTGTGTTTGTTTTTTGAAACTCAGGTCTCCCTTTTTTTTTCATGGCTGAAATATATCACACACACACACACAACACACACACACACACACACCACACACACACACGCAATTACACACACGACACACCCACACCACACACGACACACACCACGCACGCACGCACGCACAGCACCGCACGCACGCACCACACCCGTCCACACACACCCACC
>JADBJO010004025.1:0-10000 GCA_016801955.1 Conus betulinus | reverse complement strand
CGGAAACGGTCAACAACAAGGCAACTTGCTCTCACCAGCCACGGCGCACCGGCAACGGCAGCTGACATGTTCCCATTTCTGTTGCAGATCACTCCCCGGAGCGGCCTCTCCCACCCGATCACAGCTCCCACCCTGACTCCCTGCCCCCCAGCCCCTGCTCCCGCTCCCTGCCTCTCCCCGCCACCCCTACCAGCCTGTCCTCCACCCCACACCGCCTCCCCGGGCACGTCACTTCCACCCCTTACCACTCCCTGGGCTCCGACGACGAATGGAGCCCGTTCCACGGTAGGAGAGAGGGGCGGGAGGAGGAGGAGGAGCTGGAGGAGGAGGAGGAGGAGGAGGAGAGGGAGAAGGTGATAGACTACAGCTTGTCCAGGAAGTCATCAGTGTCCCGGGGAGCTTCAGAGGCCGAGGAACGACCGGAGCATCCCCGCCCGGAGAAGTGCCCGTCCCCGCAGCGCCGACCCTCCTACGCCATGGACAACATTCTGGACACGGACAGTCAACGGGTCAAGCGATCTCAGTCTCCCCCACCCCCGTGCACCACCTCCCCGTCCCCCATCAAGAGCTCCCCCGTGCTGAAGCGGAGCTCCCCCCCTGGACTGTCTCCCACCGTCGCCAAGAAGAGCGGTCCGCCCACCGCCAGGACTCCGTGTCCAAGCTGTCGCTGCCTCCGTTGTCCGGCGCCTATCCCAACCACGCCATCAACGGTTTCATGGACAATCTGCTGTTGAAGAAGATGCACGAGAACGGGCAGGACCTCAGCTCCAAGGACCTGCTGATGCCGGGGCCTCTCCTGCCTCCCCCGCCCTTCTCCTCGGAGGGTAAGATGAAGGGGATGGAGGGCGACGTTCCCCTCAACTTCCCTCCCCTCCCTCCCTTGCCGCTTAAGTTCCCCTCTCTTCGGGGGGGGTACATGATGGAGCGGCCCCCGTTCTTCGATCCCATGAAGCACGAGGCGGTCATGTCCAAGCTGCTGCCGCCCAACGGCAAACTGGGGTCCCTGCCCCCGATGCTGCTGCCTGGCCACAGCCTCACAACCTGTACCCCTTCCCGTCCCTCTACCAGTACCCCTCCCTGCCCCCCTGGCCTCTGCTGCCCCAGTTTCCCCCCAGCGCCCCTGGGCGTCAACCATGGGCCTCACTCCCAACCCCCAAACTGCCCGCCCCCACCCCGCTCCACCTCCTCCAACCCTCCGTCAGACCAGGTGCTGAACCTGAGCAAGAGCAAAGTCCCGAAGGTTTCACGGTGGTGGCCGGGAGGGGCTACCGCTCGCTGCCCTTCCCTCTGCGGAAGCAGAACGGCAAGATGCACTACGAGTGCAATGTCTGTTACAAGACCTTCGGCCAGCTGTCCAACCTCAAGGTCCACTTGCGGACGCACACCGGCGAGCGGCCCTTTGTCTGTCAGACCCTGCAAGAAGGGTTTCACGCAGCTGGCCCACCTGCAAAGCACCACTTGGTGCACACGGGGGAGAAGCCCCACGAGTGCCAGGTGTGCGGCAAGCGCTTCTCCTCCACCTCCAACCTCAAGACCCATGCGCCTGCACAGCGGGGAGAAGCCTTTCGCCTGTCGCCTGTGCCCTGCCAAGTTCACGCAGTTCGTGCACCTCAAGCTCCATCGCCGTCTGCACACCAACGAGAGACCTTACCAGTGCCCGCGCTGCAACAGGTCAGTCAGCAGCTCTGAGGTCTTGCAAATCATGTCTGTGTTTTGTGACGTATGTAAGATGAAAGAGGCTGCCCAAGTTTAGGTTCCTGTTTAAGGATTGTTTGTGTAAGCTCTAGCGATCATGTCTATGTTGTGGGGGTATATAAGAGGACAGAGGCTGCCCAAGTTTAGGTTCCTGTTCGAGGACTGTTTGAATGACAGCGCGTCATATTCAAGGGGACGGATTTACGATCATTTGGAGAAATGGAACTCCTGTCTTGTCTGTCGTGAGGCAACGAGGTGTGACTGAGTGAACGAACTAACGAACCATACAATGGTCTTTGTGAGCTACTACGGTTTGAGCCTCATGACCGAGGCAGCTGGAAAGGGGCATGAGCGAATGATGGATCACCAATCAATGAGGCCTGTCACTCGCTGCCGTTTGCCAGCATTCCATGCACCTGTTAAAACGTTACAGAGAAACTGAACAAGACTGAAAACAGTAACAGAAAAAAACACGTATACAGAACCATAATGAAACAAAAGATTGGATGACGGAAAGCACAGGAAAAGTACATGATATCTCACAAAATAAAATAACACCACAAATTTTCTTTTCTTTTCTTTTTTTGTACTATGAAATAAACCTAAATTCACACCTTCAGCGATGACGAAATAAATACTAACCCACCACCTTTTCCTCACTCTCTTCCTGCAGGAAGTACATCAGCGCCAGTGGCCTCAAGACCCACTGGAAGACGGGCACGTGCGTGCCGCCCGGCGCCATCGCCGAGTACAGCGTGATGGTGGACGCCGCCATGGGCCTGGACAAGGACTCGCCCGAGTCGCTGCAGCGCGCCGACGCCAACCTCAGCCCCGAGATGGCCGAGATGAGCTCCTACCTGGCCGCCCGGTGCGCGGCCCTCGCCGACCAGACCGTGTCCCTGGGCGCCCTGGACGACTTCCACCGCATGGCCAAGATGTCGGAGGGCATGGAGCACCACGCGCACCTGACCAACGGGGCTCCCAGGCCGGGCCGAGGGGGGGAGGAGGAGGAAGAGTTGCGGGACTTGATGAGGGCCGAACGCGGCGACGTGATGGCCGCCGGGAGGGGGCGGTAACCGAGTGGGGTCGGCGGTGGACGAAGAGGGGGAGGGCGAGCGGAAGGAGAGAGGGGAGGGGGTCTTGTACCGGAAGGGCAGGAGGGCAGGTCTCCAGAGTCGCCGAAGGGTCTGCCGGCCGTCGGCAGCAGTTCCCGAGGTCTGTCCCCTCCTCTCCCCCCCTTCCCAGCCTCTCTTTTGTCTGAGGGGGGGAAGGCAGAAGACAGTCAGCCGCTCAAAGAAACTCTTCCCAAGTGTGATAGTCGGCGGAAAGAGAAGAGAGCAAAAGCACCCTGTCTTTGAGATTTGTTTTCTTCTTGATGGTACTGGAGTCCCCGACGTGGAACTGCGACTCTGTTGTCTCAAGGTGTTGTAGAGTGTCTTCAGCTGACACGCTACGCCAGTGGATCTCTTGGGGGAGGGGGGGGGGGGGTTCGTGCAGGTCTTGGTCAACAAACCGGACAGCAGCTCACCCAGGAAGCTAAGGTTCACTTCCGTGGTTATTTATCATACGATTCCGACTACTCTCTCTGCGTCTGTGGTGGGAAGTTTGATGGGATGGGTAGCTGGCTTATGTCTGTACTCCATGGACACACTACTCAATTCCGGGTGTGGAAAAAAAAAAACAAAAAGGAAAAGAATGTCGAGCCGTTCAAAGGCTCTTGTGAATATCATAATTGACGGCGCCCTCACCAACGTAGACCTTGCACGTCATGATTGGATTCCAGGTGTGACAGGCCAAGTCCGATAAGCGATCTGTTAACACTGAAATATCCTGAGTAGAGACACGCTAAGTACTCCTTCGACCCTACCACCTGCTACGACTTTGTGAAGACTCAAGGACGCGAGTTAACTCGTTTGATTTACGGGCTCGGATCCAGCTGAGCGAAGGTGGGTTAAAAGACAAGTCATTATTTATTCCATGACAAACCTGTGTGGACGCTGTCTTGATGCTTCGCCTTCGGCGCGCTTCTATCAGAACAGTGACAGAAACAAGCCACCCGTGAAAGACATGATCATAGACTGAGGTTCGCATTCTGTGTGTTGCTGTGTGTGCACCATTACTTGTTACCCATATCTTTGTTCCATATAAACCTCTTCCTCCATCTCCAGTATTTGTTTTAATCCATTGTCGTTTGCGTGAAACACGATGTTGTTACCTGCGTTGAGTGTGTTATTATTTATCTGTAAGATTACCTATTAAATCCATTGAAGAGGCATATCTGTTTCGGGAAATATATATTATATATATACATATATATATTGCTATATTGCTGTTGTATTTATCTCATATTTATGAACTAAAGAGGATGTCCATTATATTGCTGGTTGAATCCTGTAGCTAAACAGACCTAGATAGCAAATTCTGGAAACTACTGACGGATAGACTACAGGTTTTCCCAGAGAGAGAGAGAGAGAGAGAGAGAGAGAGAGAGAGAGATCAGACTCACAAGGACATGGTCAATTTCTCACACCGATGAGAGCGGGCAATTTTTTCTGTCCTGCTGTGCTGCTAACCCTGAAGCCTAAGTAAAATGAATGCTGTGGATAACAAATAAGTCATTCTCTCCACAACACGGTGTGTGTGGTGTGTGTGTGTGTGTGTGTGTGTGTGTGTGTGTGTGTGTGTGTGTGTGTGTGTGTGTGTGAGTTTGTGTGTGTGTGTGTGTGTGTGTGTGTGTGTGAGTGAGTGAGTGTGTGTGTGTGTGTATGTGTGTGTGTGTGTGTGTGTGTGTGTGTGTGTGTGTGTGTGTGTGTGTGTGTGTGCTATTCGTCGCTGTGTGGCTGCTTTTCATTAATTTATTGTTTGTGTTCTACTACATAGAGTCGCAGTATACACAGTTCTGTAAACAGACAGAGAGAATATGGGGAATTACATTTTTTGATCGTGTTCAAAGTGCAGATTCGTTGATTCATTGGACATGGATTTACATCGAGCCCTGATTCACTTCACCTAACCCTTAGCAGAAAATAACGGTTCATAACAGAAAAAAAGCAACCCTTTAAACCATGGGCAACTTACAATAGAAAACAACTCTTCAAACTCCGGACAACTTACGACAACAGAAAACAAAACACCCTAAACCTTTGACACCTACATTTTAAACCGTTGACACCTTACAGCAGCGGCAGAAAACAACACTATGAACCAAAGACAATGTGCAAGAAGAGAAAACCACACTGTAAGCCATGATCTGAACATTCACTGTCACAGAAAACCACACTGTAAGCCATGATCTGAACATTCACTGTCACAGAAAACACACTGTCAGCCATGATCTGAACATTCACTGTCACAGAAAACCACACTGTCAGCCATGATCTGAACATTCACTGTCACAGAGAAAACCACACTGTAAGCCATGATCTGAACATTCACTGTCACAGAAAACCACACTGTAAGCCATGATCTGAACATTCACTGTCACAGAAAACCACATTGTCAGCCATGATCTGAACATTCACTGTCACAGAAAACCACACTGTAAGCCATGATCTGAACATTCACTGTCACAGAAAACCACACTGTAAGCCATGATCTGAACATTCACTGTCACAGAAAACCACACTTGCATGACTTACTTACAACAACAGAACATCTCACTGTAAATCTCAGTCCACTTACAACAATATTAAACAATCCTTTAATTTGTGCACATCTTACAAAATGTTAAGCCCTTGACAGCATTACATAAAACACAAAACCATTAGATCTGTGCCATATTCTGCAATATGCCCTTTGGGGGTAAACAGAAAGTCTCAGTGACATAAATGAGAGTGAAAAATAAAGTCTGTTATAAGACGTTAATTTTTTTTTAAACTATTTTGAGCACTTTGATCATTATTTGTACTGTTGCTTTTGTTTTGCTGAAACGTAGGATAAATAAGCTGAATTATGATTGTCTTATGTATATGAACAATTCCTGTCTTATGTATATGAACAATTTCCGAATAAGAAAAATAGATAAGCTTATGAAAACTGAAAAATGTCTCAAATGGGAACATTTATATATTCTTCCTCTTTATGTCCTTTCTCTTTCCGATTGCCTATTTGGTAAATGGTGTTGTATATATATATATATATATATATTGTATGTTGATTTTTCTTTGTTTGTTTATTTTCCGAACTTGTCTGAAAACCGAAACAAACGTGTAATCATTGGGGTCGGTTTTATTGTACGCAATGAACACAAATCAAGTCTGCTTTATCAACAAAGCTGAGCGTATATACATATATTGGTGTACCTCGCGACAAGATTTGTCTGTATGTTTGTTCGCCTCTTGAACAGGAGAGAGAGAGAGAGAGAGAGAGAGAGAGAGAGAGAGAGAGAGAGAGAGATCTATACTCTGATATTTTCCGTCCTACATAGAAATGACTGCCTCTCTTGTCGATCTGCTGTTTATTTTTGTACTGTACTATGATGTGACATGCAAACGGACAGCCAGAAAGAACTGTTTGAAAAAAAATGTTTTAAACACCATGTTGGTGTTTCCAGCATAGCTTGACTGTTAACGCTTCGTAGTCGCACGAACTGTTGAAATTCCTTTCCTTTGTTGTACCATTTCTAGAAATGAATGTAAACCCTTAACATGATCAAGATGTTATAAGATCAATGCTTCTGATACTATAATATTGATAATCCCCTTTTTTATTTTTATCTTTAATGTTGCATCACCACCCCCCACCCCACCCCCCACCCCACCCCCACCGCCACCTCCTCCTTCGTCCACATACTCTCCTCCCTTCCGTTCCCACCCCGTTCATCCTATATTCTACCTCCCACCTTATCGGGTTGGGAAGAGAGAGAACTGAACGTTTTATTAACAAATGTGCCCATTTGGCAAGGGGGGTGCACTATAACCAGCACCAAACAGCAGCAGCAGACGGAACAGAGAGAGACAGAGAGACAGAGAGAAAGAGAGAGAGAGTTGTGTTGTGTTGTACGCGTGTGTGTTTGTGGGGAGGGGGGGGATGTTGAGAGATTTGAAGAATATCAACTTTTCAACAAGGGAGACAGTGTACTGATAAAACACCCACCTCCTCCCGCCCTCCCGCTGTCTCTTCTTTGTTCGTTTGACCGGTCACCAAGGGTGACTTCGAAGCCTTTCACGTAAAAAGATGTATTTCATGTCGTGTTCCTTTCGTCTTTTTACCCCAAACCATTGTATCCGACCATATCACGTGGGGAAAAAAAAGGGTTCTTTCTTTCTTTGCCCTGTTCTGTTCTTTATGCGCGCGCGCTCGTGTGTGTGTGTGTGTGAGAGAGAGAGAGAGAGAGAGAGAGGGAGAGAGGAGAGAGAAAGAGAGAACCAGGTTTGTTTGAATGCACTTCTTTGAGTGTGTGAGTGTAGGCGCGTGCGCGTGCTTGCGTGGGGGTGGGTGTCTGTGTGTCCTTTACGCGTGTGTCTGTGTGCTTGCGCGGGTGCGTGTGCGTCTGCTGACGCACGCGCGCGCCCCAACTGTTACCACCTTTGGATGACGACAATAAATCTTGCATTCAGTTCTGGCCACCATTTCCTTTGAAGACATCTCAGGCTGGTGACGCTGAAATCACGATACGGCAGAGGTAAATGCAGAACCGTGCGGCGATGTGCTGATGTAAATCTGACTGGAATCCACTGTGGTCGTTTCCAAAGGTGTGTGTGCATTATCTATTCTCCTCAACAACACGAGAGTTCAACATCATGCTGGCTGTTGATTTTATTTTTGTTTGTTTGTTTGTTTGTCGTTGTTGTTGTTGTTGTTTTCGGGTTGGTTGTTTTTTTTGTTTTATATATTTGTTTTCATTTTAGCGGGTAATGAAAGAAGCTACGAAGAGACGTCGGTTCAAAAGGAAGGGCAGGTTGGGTTTTTTTTTTTCCCCCCCTCAAGATTCCGAGTGCAATGGCTTTGAATAATAACAGTAGAATAAATAGCAGTGGTAATGATAATGAGGATGATAATAATGACAAGAAGAAGAGTGATAAGGGAGCGGCATTTCGTCTTCAAGAGCCGCCTGCCTGTTCCTCTCTCATTCTCTGTTCATCCTTCTGTCTGTCCTCTTCTTCTACTTTCTTTCTTCGTTTTGTAATGTTTCATTTTTCTGATTTGAACAAACATTGCTGATGCATTCGATAGATTTGCGCCCCCTTTGTTCCATCCCTCCTCCTTGATAAAAAAAAAAATGAACATTGGTTTTTGTTTAATGGTGTAATTATTGTTGTTGTTGTGTTCATATGGGTGACTTTTAGACGAATTTTTTTTTTTTTTGGCATAGCTTTGATTTGTCCCTAATTTTCCCCCTCTTTTTTGAGATGTGCCTCTATGAGCGCTCCCTCCCTTCCCTTCGTCCACTCCCCCCAGACCCTCCTTCCCTTCTCTCTGTCTGTCTGTGTCTGTCTGTCTGTCTGTCTCTCTCTCTCTCTCTCTCTCTCTCTCTCTCTCTCTCTCTCTCTCTCTCTCTCTCTCTCTCTCTCTTTTTCAGTCTGCACAAAGTCACACTCTCCTGTTTTAAAGAATCGCTGTATGTCTTCGGTAATTTTTTTTTTCCCCATGGAAACGAAAAGGTTGGAGGAGGGAGAGAAGGAGAATGGAGTGGAGGTATCGGCCGTGTCTTTTCTCGAAAAACTGTTGATGTATTTTTTGGGGTTGTATTTTCACGATGTATGTATGGTGGTCTGTGTCTGTCAATAGACCATACCTGGTTTACTCCCTTCCATCCAAACCCTTCCACTTACGGCGTTGGGGGTGGTGGGTAGGATTGGGGGGGGGGGGGGAGAGACGGGTGGGATAGATGTAATGCGTCAACAAACAGGCAAACACACTGACGCACAAACAAACAAATAAACTGATGCGCAAATGGTCATTGTATACCCCCCCCCCCCCCCCCCCCCTTCTTCTGTCGGGATGTCTGTCTTGTTGTTGTTTGTTGTTGTTGTTGTTGTTGTTGTTTCTGAAAGCTTTTATCGTCTGCATTGCATGTAATGGAAGTTAGCTGTATCATGGAATGTTATAAAGTGGGGGAAATCTCAGCACGCACTGCTGTTTATTTGGGTTTTTTTTTTTCTTTTTATCCGCACTCCTACGTCCAGCTCAATTCAGGAGTGTGTGTGTGTGTGTGTGTGTGTGTGTGTGTGTGTGTGTGTGTGTGTGTGTTGGTAGTCTTCATTTTGTTTTCTGTTTCTTTTTTTATCTGCGTGAAGAAGAAAAGCGATTCTGTGTTGAATACTCAGAATAAAGAGTGGGTTTGTGCATTTCTTTGGTCTTTCTTCTGTTGTGTGTGTGTGTGTGTGTGTGTGAAAGACAAAATTTATGTGCATGTGAGGTGTGTGGCACGCAGTGTCTCTCTCTCTGTCTGTCTCTCTCCTCTCTCTCTCTCTCTCTCTCTCTCTCTCCATCTCATCCCCTCTCTCACTCTCACACACACATTTATACTTTCAAATAGTGCTCCTCCGTCAAACACACACACACACACACACACACACACACACACACCACACACACACCTCTCTCACGCGCACACATAAATGGAGGGGTATGTTTGTCGAGATACGCAATCCACAAATTTTGAATCGAACTGAAGTTAAACAAAATAACACATTAATGACACAGGTCCACAAGTTAAGATGTGACACCCCCCCCCCCCACCCCCCTTTCCCCCACCGCCGCCTGAACTCTTACATCTCTTTCACCCACCACCTTCATCCCACCAGCCACATCCTCCTCCTCCTCCTCCTTCCCGCCCATCTCTCAGTTCACCCCCTCCCCCCCCCCCCCCCCCCCCCCCCCCCTTTCCCCACCCACTCCTATGCTTCCCATCATCCTCATCAGGTTATGTCCTCCTGGGCACTCTTTTCCCCAGACAGTATTGTCCACCCTCTTCAGTCACATTAACACTGCCCACCCCCACACCCCTCTCAACCCTTTTTACCCAATGCTCCTCCATCTCATCTCCGGCCTTCCCCACCACTGCTTCGAACTGTCCCCCCCCCCCCACCCCCCCCACCCCACCCCACTACTGGAGGCGGCAAAAGCTGGGTAGTAGTGGCACGGGCACCACTGACCAGTGCGGTCACTCCGATGATACTAACCCTCTCTCTCCTCTCTCTCTCTCTCTCTCTCTCTCTCTCTGTGTGTGTGACAGATTGTAAGAAGATAGCTCTCTCTCTCTCCGTCTCTCTCTCTCCTCTCTGACAGACAGATTGAAGAATAGACTCTCTCTCTCTCCTCTCTATCTCTCTCTCTCTCTCTCTCTCTCTGACAGATTGGA
>JADBJO010004024.1:210000-212500 GCA_016801955.1 Conus betulinus | reverse complement strand
CTTAAAATAGATCTTTAGCCTGGCGATCAAACGTCAACACACACACACACACACACACACACACACACACACACACACACACACACACACACACACAGAGAGAGAGAGAGAGAGAGGAGAGAGAGAGAGAGAGAGAGAGAGAGAGAGAGGAGAGGAGAGAGAGAGAGAGATGATACATAAAAACAGAAAATAATTACTCATGAAAACAGACAGACTTCATTTGTATTGCTGCATGTGTGTAGAACATTACGTTCTTCTACGCAAAGGCGCAGAATGTGCGGAAACAGGAAATGTTTGCTGTAATTCATTGTTTCAGTTATTTACGACGCGTCTTAAGAGTTACTGTTGTTTTCTTTCCATTTACTCAATATTTAGCATTGTGTTTTCACGTCAAAACCTTTTTCCTGCAGCACACAAGTACTGGCTTTTAATTCCTTATTCGATGTCTTGCAGTAGTATCACCAGCCATGAAAGTATTGCTTATATGGGAATTACCATGTTCACGTCATAATTACCGCTTAATTATAGTTTTCTTGACTTTACAGTATATCTATTTTAATTTGGTCGGACGTTTGTTCCCCCCCCCCCCCTCCCCCCGAAGTAGAACAGCTAGAACCTGAAGCTCCTGACAAGCTGAACCGAGGTCAACAGGTTTGCTTTGGGCAGAGACTAGAGAAAGCGATGCGTCCTGGTCCTTCAGGCTGGGGGTTGTTAAAGGGAACAACACTTCATGTGAAACAAGGATGTAGAGAGGACCTTGCTCGCCAAGATCGCTAAACATGCTGGACGCCACGATCATGCCGCGCTACAGGAGAACTTCCATCTTCTGGACTGATCTTTCAAATTACCACGTATCCAATTTTGTCGTTGCCTTGTTCAGTGAAGTCGACCCCTGTGCCTCCACGTAGCCTTTGTCAACACCAGAGTCAGCATGTGTGTGTGTGTGTGTGTGTGTGCTGCTTTAACTTAAACATGTGACACTTTCACCAGAGAATTTTGATAAAAGGATACTATCCCGAGAAGCGAAGGTTGAAAAATAATCAGACAGCGGGAAGTGCTGGATAAAAAAAAACAAAGACGCTTATTCTTACCCTTCAAGCAGCACCGTGACAGCTTGCAGATGTACTGACGGCTTCCAAGAAGAACATTAAGACAAAAACAGTCATCAACACCTGTCTGAGAATGTGGAGCTTATAGGGGAAAAGGAAGATTCGACGATCCAGGCAGAGAAGGAGACACCGAGGCAGAGTTGAAGAAGAAAGGAAAAAAAAAAGGACAGAGGCAGAGAAAATTAAGCTCAGAGTTGAACCATTGTCACAGGCATGATTTTTTGACGAGTTGTGAATGTGTACCATTTGTATAGCCAGAGAGCACTGCATTTACCGTGACCGCTCCTCGGCTATCAACTTTGGCAAGTTTAGCTATGAGCTCAACACAGACCGAGAAAGTGGCGCTGGTCGCTGTCACGTCTGCTCCGTACTCTCTCTGTCCCCGCTTATTGGTCGAGTATTGGCAAATTTGATTCACCCAGAAGGTAAGAATATTTGTTTGAATATGCAGGTTTGTTGCAGGACAATTGTAACTAACTGAAAGTATTTTTTTCTAAACATTTTCGATCAAAGTTATCAGACTTTGTAATATTGTGATTGTTTTTGGAAGTTCCTCCTCAGCTCAGTATGCTCGTTTCGTGTGTTTATGCTGAGTTGTACGATTTTGGTCGTTTCGTTTCTAGTCTTACTAATCTATTAATACTTTTGACGTTAAACAGGTGGTAGACTGGGTTACTTACGGTGCTGTTCACTTTGGAAGGTTTTCAACTTGAGGCGCGGGTCCGGCTGGCTGGGTGCACTGGAAGGGGTGTCCGTGCTGTCCTAGACCTCTTCTCCCTGTTGTGGCATACCTGTCTTCTCTGAGGCCAGGATTTGCATTTGCTCCCCAGTGCCTTCCTTTTCGACAACCAGTAGCACTGCCTATCTTCTGGGCAGCCGGTGTGTTCCCCGGATGGCTGGCCAGAGCTCTTCGTTTTGGATCCATGCTCACCCGCGCCCAGTCACAGGAGTAAGGCCATCATGTTCTTCTGTGCCCTAGTCTCAGCAGTGTTATCTTGTGGACTGCCATCGATGATCCGCAAGTGAGGTCAGTTAGACTTGATGTAATTGATGACCATCACCAAAAGGATCGGATTTTGTGTGTGGGTCTACTCCATTTTGGACAGCGATCGACCCCGAGCAGTGATCAAAACTCTGATAGGATTTGATCTTTATCCAGAAGGACCCACCCGTTAATTTTGAAAGTGTTAGAAATTTCTTTTGTTGTTATCGTTTTGTGTCATAAGTAGTATAATGAGTCCTTCTCCAGCCCTACGGGGGCTGTGGGCGTGAACGTAGTGTAATAAGTTCTTTGCCAGCCTAATGGGGAGCGTGGGTGTGAACGATGTGGACGGAAACAAACTAGTGTATACACTGATCTTGTTCATGTGCTTAAGATTCATTTCCATCTT
>JADBJO010004024.1:185000-202500 GCA_016801955.1 Conus betulinus | reverse complement strand
AAACGTATATTTGTATACATAACATTTAGCTAGCAGCATAAGAAAGTCAAATGTACTGTGTAATGGTCATCGCATCCAAAACAAATTGTCTTCTCTGTTAGTAATAAGTTTGTGTTGGCACAGTTTTCGTTTACCGAATCCTGAAATGCATTCCAAAAGTTTTTTTCACTCGATTGAACGTCAAAAAAACATGGTGTATACTTTGCTTTTGATCATGACAAAGGGAATATTTGTCAGAGTCAGTTATATTCATTTTCTGTAAAATAACATTTGTACCTAAAATTCTGTGAATCAATCTGATTTGGAACCATTTTAATTTAACATCTTTATATGTTCAATCTTCTTAAATGCTTTGTGCCAACACACTTCAGATCCAAGTTTTTTCTTCCACAACATTTGGGGTTTTAGTTGTATCTTGCGTTAATACATCGTAATAATAACTCGCTCCTCTAGGAGCTGAAGAAATAGCTTTTAATAATTTGTTTGAATAATTCCAGGTCTTGTATATTAGTTCCAGTCCTACAGCTCTTGCATATTTTCTACTAGCACATATGAACCCATGATAAGTGACAAAATCACTCAAACGCCATACTTTTCCGTGAAATTCTGGAACGTTAGAAAGTTGACATTATCGTCCTGCAAATTTCCGATAAAAAGAACATTTTTTTTCTGGTCCAGTTGTTATAATAAACTGATTTTCTCTCAACTTCAATATGACTGTTACAGAACACTGGTTCCGAACAGATATCTTCAATACTGTTGACATGATTTACTTCTCCAAATTCTCTGTACGCTTTAGATACAGCTTTCCAAAAGGCGCGTTAACACAATCTTGTTTTAGCAATCAGACCCTAAGTTTTCAATTATGGCAATAGTGGGATACTGAAGACACAGAAGTTCTTTCCACTTATGGCTGCTTGATTGTATTTTACGAACCAATGTCAATTTTAATGCATTCAATATATCTTAATGTTGGGTATACCTATACCCCGGATTCGACACTCTTTACAGATGTTTTTCTAATTATTCTATCGTTTCTTTTATTCCAAATAAATCTGTACACTAACTTTTGAGTTTTATCACGAAAACTGTCAGGTGGATTTGGTAGAAGCATCCATAAAAATATAATTTTTGACAGCACAAGTGACTTAAGAACTGTCACTCTTCCGAGTGGAGTGATTTGTCTTTTTAACCATACTCTGCACAGCAATTGTATTTCATTGAACTTTTCCTCATAGTTTACAATTGCACATTCTATTAAATCATTGAGAACCATACCCCTAGTATTTTGATACGTTCCGGATTCCATTCCATTTGTAGATATGGCAAAAATTTCACTAATGAATTCCGCATACTTCCCAGCCACACTGCTTTCGTTTTTGCTTCTTTTTCTGTATTTAACATAAGCCCAGAAACTCTTCCAAATGTCTCAATGGTACTAATTGCTTCTTCAAAAGATATTCTGTCTCCTTCTAGAGTAAGTTCAGTATCGTCTGCACACTGGGATACTTTTATTTTCAATGTTTCCAAATTTGACACCTTTAATGTTATGGTTTTCTTTTATCATGAGTGCCAAAACTTTTACACACATAATAAACAAATATGGAGATAATGGGTCCACAACCCCTGTCTACAACCCCTTTCAATAGCAAACCAGCTCGTTAGTTTACCATTAACAGAAAACTTCATCATTTAATATTCCTGTAGAAAGTTTTAATCCACTGACAAAAGTCGGGGCCCACACCAAAAGCTTTTAATACCATAAACATGAACTTTAAGTCCACACTATCAAATGCTTTTTCAAAATCTAAACATAGTAGTAATCCAGGTTTTCTCGCTCTGATAAGGTAGTCTATAATGTCATAAATAAGACGGATATTATCTCCCAAATATCGATTTGGTACGAAACTGCTTTGATCATCACTTATAACTGAATTAAAGCATATGTTGATCTGTTGGCAATGCAAGTAGATCCAATTATTTACACTACATTTAAAAGCGATATTGGTCTCCAGCTTTTTGTTTGATTTTTAGGTTTGTCCCCTTAGGTATACATATCATGACGCCTTCTTTCTGAATTGCAGATAGTTCCATTTTATCAAACCCATTGTTAAGGGATCTTTCGACATAATCATGGTCCTAACTGTAACAACAACAACAAAAAATAAAAAACTCAGCAGTGAAACCATCACTCCCAGGGTTATTATTATTATTATTATTATTATTATTATTATTATTATTCATGTATCAGTGCACACCCCGCTTCTTCTAAAGTTATTTTCCCTTCAAGATAATCCTATTCTTCTTCTGATAATTTGGCAATCGATCGACAAGACTGGAAAGTTCACACTGCTCTTCCACTCATTCCGAATATAAACCTTTATAAAAAAGAATTAACTTCCCTCGCACTATCATTGTCTTTAGTTAACGTTTTACCATCCCTAACGGTAAGTTTCATTACATGCTTACTAACATAGTTCCATTTTTCAAGACTGCAAACATATATTTTTTTTTTTTTCCCCCTTCAGCTACCCACCTTGCCCTTGAACGTAACAAGACACCTTCCATTCTTTTTTGTCTTAGATTGATCAGTTCTTGTTTGTTATTATTTTGATCCCATTTATTCCATTGATACACATGGAAAGCAAATAGTACAGGCTGACTTGAAGTAAGAACGAAGTAAGACGAAAACATAGCATGCATCTCCTTCCCTTTTTAGCCTTAGCTTCTGTCTTCTGCCAAGGTGAGTCACTCACTCACACTTGCTCTGGAAGTTAACAGTTGTCGTCAGAAGGCAGGTTAGTTGATAATGTTGGTTTGCTGGATCCCAACAAGCGTCGCTGACCAAATCCAGCCCACTTTGCGGTCACCGTTCGGGTCGGACGTGTTTGACAAGAGCTCCCGTCCTTCCACCTGTAGCATAGCGTGAACTGATTTTTTGGACTTAGAAAATTTCAAGGTGTTTTCTACTGAGGAAATCGTGGTTGCTCCGATCATGCCAACTGCTGCGCTGCAGCACAGACTTTCTGTTGGGTATTTCAACCCTGTTTTCATCATCTCATGGCGAAGAGAGCGAGAGCAGCGGTATCTTCTCACAAGTCCTGGACGCTGATTTTTTCTCGACTGGAAATTAGACCGTCAGACTTGCTTTGTTGTGGTTGTCGGCAGCGTTAATCTTGCGATGTGGTGACGTTGAAGAAAATCCCGGACCCCCTCCTCAGAATTCTACCAACGCCTACGACGGGGGTAGTGAGGCGCGCCTGTCACAGCAGATTGACTCTGTGATGAGGTTAGTGTCCAGCCTTTCACATCAGACAGTCAATATGCGGAATCAGTTTACGCAGGACATGTCCGACATCAAGCAGGGGCTGTCGTTTGTGTCGCAGGCAGTCACACGGAACTCGACGGATATACAGACCCTCCAAAGACGAATGCACGAGTCAGAAGATCGCATTCAGAGACTAGAGAACCAGTTTGAACGAATACAGTCAGATCTACGTCGCAGGAACGTTAAGATTTCCGGGCTGGAGGAACCGTCAGGTGAAACGCCCATCAGGGCTGGTCAGCACACTCCTTAACTTACTGAACACTTATTATACTGACTTAGTGTGGGACCGTGACGATATTGTCGATGCTGTTCGCGTGGGACGACGCAAGAGTGACCAGAAGCGAGCTGTCATCGTTACCTTCAGGCGGCATGACTTGACGATGGTCCTGATGTCCAGCCAGAGGGCGCGTCGTGAGCTGCAGGAGAATGAGGGCGTCAGACTTGGTCTTGGTCCTGATCTCACCCCGCACCAGCGTGACGAGATGATGCGACTCCGGGAAGAGGGACGACGGGGGTACTGAGAAACGGCCGTGTGGTGCCCGTCACATCGTCAAGAAGATACAATCAGTCGCGACAGAACTACGACTACGACAACAGACGGTGTATTAATACACATCACATTCACAGATTATCTGATTTCGACACTGTAGACAGACAGCTGACTCGTGACAACACTGACCGTTCCCAAGATGATGTTTACAAGGAAGCAGGAGGGGAGGGCGGGGTGCCCAAAGGTAACTTTAATCTGTGCAGGGACTGGGCACTGACAGGCGACACTGAGAACATTGAGGACAGACCTTTAAGTGACCGTGAAGATGACAGACACAGTGAGCGGCAGACGGACGGAAGACGGACTGAACACCAGAGAGACAAGGACACTGGCGCTTACCACAAATTGACCGATGACCTTTCCACAGACGACCCTGTCCCGAGGACACTCGAGACTGTCGTACCTGCTTCCATTACCGCCAATTCACATGACAACTGTGACCTGAAGGCAGTGCACACTGAGTCAGGGCTCAATGCTGTGTCAAGAGATGTGCCCGTTTCACCCACACACCCGCGAGGCTTCGGCAGGGGTTCCCCTCTGCCCATCCCGCAGCAGTCTGCAACACCAGGCGTGGGGACCTACGGCACCGGTGTGGGGGGAGCGGGGATCGAGGCAGGGATACCCCTCTGTCCACCCCGCAGCAGTCTACAACACCAGACGAGGGGACCAACGGCACCAGTGTGAGGAGCGGGGGTCGTGGCAGGGGTTCCCCTCTGTCCACCCCGCAGCAATCTACAAGACCAACCGAGGAAACCAAAGGCACCAGTATGGGGAGCGGGGTCGAGGCAGGGGCCGTGTCGGTGGCTCTCACCAGGCACGGTCCTTGTCGGCGCGCGGCTCTCTGCCTTCGCCAGCCATGACACGTGGCCGCTCTCAGGCCTCTGCTGGCAGTATGGAGAAACACCCTGTTGCGGACAAGACCAAGGCTTCAAGTGGAGAGACGACTCCAGGCAAACCAAACTACCGAAGGGCTGGCTGGACAGACGTAAGCCTGAAGGCAGCAGGAACGCCTCCCCGGCGTCAGAGGGCCGGAGCGGCAGCAGGGGCGACAGGAGATGACGGGCAGGCCAGGGCACTGAACACTCCAGTCCCACTGCAGTACAGCCACCGTTGGCCACAGCTGAAGACTGTACCGTAAGTTCTACTACGCAGAAGTGTACAAACAAAAGTAGATTTTTTACTTTTGCGTCACTTAACGTTGAAGGTCTATGGCGTATTGTCAGAGAGCCTGACTTTTTGCCTTTAGTTGACAGATATGACTGTATACTGTTGGCTGAAACATTTACAAAAGCAGTTCCGGATACAATGTTTCCTTCTCATAAAGTTTTCTCTAGCCCGGGTGTTAAGGTGTCAGATAGTAAACTTGGTCGTTTGTCGGGGGGTGTAGCTTTCTTAATTAGAAATGAATTTGCAAATTATGTTGAAAGAGTGGACAGTGAAATTGACAATATTGTTGTTCTGAAGTTTTCTCGCCGCCTTCTTGGATTGAACTCTGACTGTTTGATAATTGGTGCTTATCTCCCACCTGAAGGTTCTAAATACTATGAAGAAACAGATATTTATAATGGCATATGCTTGTTAGAAGAATGCTTGTTGGAAGTTTCTAGAGAAACTGGGTGGTTACCAATGATAATTTGTGGTGATTTAAATTCAAGAACTGGCCTACTTAACCTGAGTAATTGTGACCCCATTGATGACGTAAAAGAAGTATTTGTAGAGAATTATATGTCATATGATATGGATGCGTCCCTAAGTGAAGAACCCTTTCCGAGAATCTCCAAGGATACTATGGTAAACCCTTTTGGTCGATATTTGTTAAATGTATGTCAGGAATTTGATCTGTGTATTCTTAATGGTCTGAAAGCATTGAAATGTTCAGGTGACTTTACTTATGTATCTGATAGTGGTTCTAGCGTAATTGATTATATGATTGCCTCAAGTTCCTTGCTTCCTCATTGTCAGTGCCTTAATGTGAGACCGTTAATAGAAACTAAGCATGCTATTGTTGTTTTGTTTTTCTCTCCATCTGATAGTGCTGAATGTTTACCTGTTAATGAGAATGATGCTCACCAAGTTGTTTCTGTTAGTAAGTACAAATGGGATGAAGAAAGTTCAGCTGCTTTTTATGAACGTATGAACTCTGACCATGTCTCATCATTAGTTAGTGAAGCTGCTGACCTTGTTGGTGTTAACATTAATCAAGCCTTGTCCAAGTTTAATGAATGTTTTGTGTATGCTGGTGAATGCATGATGAAAACTATTAGATTTGGCATAGGTATGAGAAATGTTTGGTTCGACCTGAATGTAAACAAAGCAGAAAAGTATTACGAACGCAGATAAACAGGTTTCATAGAACTAATAACGATAATGACAGAATTGCCTATGGCCAGAAAAGGAGAGAGTATAAGGAATTGTTAAGACAGAAAAGGAAGCTACATAATGAAAATATCATTGCATCGTTACAAAGTAATATAAATGACTCTAAGAAATTCTGGGAAATTGTTCGTTCAGTTAGGCCAAGAACTCAGGTCAGGGGTCGATATCTAGTGATCAGTGGTATAATCACTTCAAAGGTGTTTTTAACGACTTGCCTGTTGACTTAAACACCAGTTCAGATTTTGACGAATATTGATAGGGAACCTGTACATACTGATTGCGACTTTTTGAATCAGCCTATTTTTGTTACCGAAATTGAAGCTGCAATTCGAACAATAAAGAGTAATAAGGCAGCTGGCCCAGATAAGCTTATTGGAGAATTTTATAAGTACAGTAGGCAAGTCATTATGCCTTTTCTTGTTAAATTTTTCAATACCATTTTTGATGAGGGTTTGTTTCCGGAAGACTGGTCAGTCTCTATCTTGCAACCACTATTTAAGAAGGGCGATAGGAATAGTCCAGATAACTACCGTGGAATCTCCTTGTTGAACATTTGTAGTAAAATATATAGCTTTGTTCTCAATAGAAGGTTAACCAAATGGATTGAGATGAACAATATTATTGGTGAGGAGCAAGCTGGATTTCGTGACAAACGATGTACAACAGATCACATTTTTTCCTTTACTGGCAATGATTCAGAAGCAGTTGTTAAGACACAGGAAACTCTATGTCGCATTTATAGACTTTAGGAAGGCTTTTGACCTAGTGAGTAGGGATAAATTGTGGAAGGTTCTATCTGTTAATGGTCTTAATGGAAAATTCTTGAAAGCATTGCAAAGTGTGTATAATGTTGTGAAGACTTGTGTTCGAACTAGTGGTGACCTTACTGATACTTTTCTATGCCCACGGGGCCTAAAACAAGGTGAGGTGTGTTCACCTGTGCTTTTTTCACTGTTAATCAATGAACTAACTAAAGATATAAACACTTTTGGTAGACACGGTATTCAGCTTTCTCCAGATCTCACCGAACTTTTGATTCTGTTATTTGCTGATGATGTTGCATTATTTTCTGATACTGTTATGGTTTGCAGACCCAACTGAATGTCTTGTATAATACCTCAAAACGTTTAGATTTACTTGTGAACCTGGAAAAATCAAATATTGTTGTATTCAGGAATGGGGGTTACCTTGCTTTGAATGAAAATTGGACTTTTGGTGATGCTCAACTTTCCGTTGTTAACATGTATAAGTATCTCGGTATAATACTGACTACAAGATTATCCTTCCAACCAACTATGTGTGACTTAGCAAACAGAGCAAAGAAAGGATTGATTGCTATCAACAGAATGCTATGGTCAATAGGTGAGCATTCTCCTGGTATTTTCTTTAAGCTATTCGATTGCCAAATACAACCTGTCTTAACTTATGGAGCAGAGATTTGGGGACTGTCATCCAACCAGGAACAAATTGAAAGGGTGCACTTAGCTGCTATTAAAGATTTCTTGGTGTAAGTCCAAAAGCTCCTAGGCACTTAGTGTACGGCGAATCTGGAAGATACCCTCTTTATGTTAATACTTATGCAAAATGTATCAGATTTTGGCTTCGTGTTGCTTGTATGGATAATAACAGACTCCCGAAGAAAGCGTATGATATGCTGCTACATCTACAGAATCAAAATTATATTACCTGGACGACTAATGTTTGCTATGTTCTTTACAGATTCGGGTTTGGAATTGTTTGGGAAATGCAAAGTGTTGGTAATGTGAAAGCTTTTATTGCAGAATTCAAGAAACGTTTAAGTGATTGTTACATCCAAGATTGGCATTCAGCTATCGAATCGCATGAGTTGTACGATGTTTATCGGTCATATAACCAGTCTCTTATTCGAAGTCACTACCTCTGTGTGTAATTAAACATGTTAACATCCGCAGGTTACTTTCAAGGTTTCGGTTAGGAATGTCGCCATTACGATGCCACTTTTTACGATATACTGATCGCAATAGAAACCCATGACATTTTCTGTCCACATTGTAAGGAAGCACCGGAAACTGAGCTTCATTTTCTACTGGTTTGTCCTTTTGTACGATAAGTTGCGCCTCGAGTTGATTCCAACTAAATATTACAAACACCCTTCTCTATTCAAAATGTCCATGTTGCTAGCCTGTTCTATTGAGACCACTAATGATGAGTGTTGGTAATTTCATTTATAGAGCAATGGCCATTAGAAACGAAGCAATTAATGCTGCAGTTGCTTCATGAATGTCTTCATTATTAATTTTGAACACCTTTCAGCTGAGTGGCTTGTACTGATTTATTTTGACCTTGTTCACTCACTTTGATATGGGCCTGTGGCCTGTCAAATAAAAATGTTCTGAGTTCTGAGTTCTGAGTTCTCTCTCCACCCACCCCCACCCCGCCTTCCCCCCACCCACCTGGACAGCAGCCACTGGTCATCGGCCTCTAGCAGAATATCGTCGATCCTGTCGTTGTTGGTGTAGTGATGGCGCAGCGGCAGCGACTGCTTGGTGAACACGCGCATATGGGGCTCATTGCACTCCAGCTTGTCCACGATGGTGCTGATGTTGACTGCCACCAGCCAGTACACAGCAGTTGCAGAATTAGCTTGTCATTTTTGGTTTTGTTTTGGTTTGGTTTGTTTCGTTGCATGTATAAGTAGTATTATCATCATCGCTGTCTTCGTCATCGTTATTGCCATCATCAGTATCATTAGCCTTAACGTTCTTGTCCTCTTTCTCCTCCTTATCGCCGCTACTCTCATCCTCCTCTTCCTAGATGTAATCAACATCATCGTTATCGTTGTCCTTCTCCTCCTTCTCCTTCTCCTCCTCATCACAATCATATCTTCTCCCTCCTCCTCGTCCTAATAATCATTTCAATCCTCATCTTCCTCCTCTCGTCATCATCATCATCATCATCATCATCATCATCATCGTCATCATCATCACCTTTCTGCTCCTCCTCCTCCCTCCTCCTTCTCATCACCACTCTTCTCATTCTCGATCCTCCTTACTCCTCCTCATCTCTTCCCTCTCCTCCTCTTTCATCGTCGTCTCGTCGTCGCCTTCCCATGACAGTAAATCACGAGGGAGGATGGGGGGTGGGGGTGGGGGGGGGGGGATGGGGATGCGAGCAGTGAAGGATGCGTGGGCGGTCAGGAGCCTTCACACCTCCCCAACTTAAGGGCTGAGGGAGTGGACATAGCGAATCCTGTAAACCAGCCTCCCCTCCCCTCAACGCTCCGTTCCCTCTTCCCTATCCCACCCCCCCCCCTAATCCACACACACATACGCGCGCGCGCGCGCGCACACACACACACACACACACATACACACACACACCGCACTTTGAGGTAGGCTGATGGGCATATTGTTGTTGCGGCAGTACCTGTACTTGTTGCCCGACTCTGCCCGAGCGGCCTGTCACAGGCATTCGTATTGAACACCTCACTCCTTCAAAGAAGTCTCACTCCAACCAGCTTCTGATTCGTTCTCTTCCGCGCCCTCCCCCCTCCTCCTTCCCTCAACTCTCACCCCCCCTCCAGCTCCCTCCTCACTCCCCCCCCCCCCCCAACACACCTACTACTCAACGTACTTTGAGGCGGGCTGATGGGCACGTTGTTGGTGCGGCCGTATCTGTACCGGTTGCTGATCCTGCCGACCGGGCCGTCGTAGACGTACATGTTGTTCATCTCACTCTCCTGGACAGGTCCGCCGACAGAGGAATCAGCCGCTCACAGGACAGGTCCGACATCCCTGGAACACGTGGTGGTGGAACATCAAGATACACGTGTCAGGTAGATCAGTTAGAGAGAGAGAGAGAGAGAGAGAGAGAGAGAGAGAGAGAGAGAGAGAGAGAGAGAGGAGAGCGAGAGAGAGAGAGAGAGAGAGAGAGATCCAAACACTCAGGTTTGCTTTTCAGTCAAGCGTCACTAAACAAACAATACAATGTCAACATCATGGAAGTAATTTTTTTTTCAGTTAGTAATCATTGCAAATTCTAACAGATGAAACGCTAGCGTGTACATACTCAAGCAGTCAGAAAACTTTCTGAAAGAAAGGAATAAGCTGACAACGAAAACAACGGGATATGAAAGCATGATAACATGTGAATATGTTAAAAGAAAAAAAATTCTAACACACAAAAAAACACACATCACCTTTCTGGCTTAAAATCTCGGTGGCTAATAACTCTGACGTCACAGAAAAGACCGTTAAACAGATGCCAAACAGACGATCCATCCAACACACACCCCCCCCCTCCCCACCCCGCTTCAGTGTGCAGCCGTCATGACCTCACCGTGGTCGGCCAGCACGATGATGTTGACGCAGTGGTGCAGGTCCTGCTGATACAGTCCCTCCATCAGTTCCAGCAAGGTGGCGTCCACCTGGGCCAGCTTCTCGGCAATCTGGACCATTTCAAACACAAATCATTGGTATATGTGCAGGCTTGGAACATCCTTTGTGGGGGATATTTCCTTCTCTTTTCTTTCTTCCTTTTTTTCTTCTAAAGAATGGCCTGTAAATTCTTTGAACGAATTCGTTCGTTTTTTTTTTTCTTTTTTTTTTTCCATCAATGTTATACAGCTTTCATCATCTCTGATGATACAGCTGTTTATGTAACGTTTTAGTTTTCGTATGTTAGGCAAGGGTTAGATGAAAAATTAGCTTTGATGATCTTTTACAGTGAAGTAAGTGGCTGGTGGTTTACAGATTATTTCAAACCTGCTTACTTACTTAAACATACGATGTAGTATTTTTCATTCAATGATTCATATCTTTTTTTAATGTATGAAATGTCATTAAAACAAGAGAGAAACGAACTTAAAAGGAAGACAGATTTTGCTGAAGAGGAATGTAGCAAAAGCAACCTCTCACAAAGGATCCATTAAAGAACCATCATCAACATCAACCTTTCCCTGGCCAGTTCTTCTTTTTTGATGCTTTGTTCTCTTTGTTCTGTGAGATCTGTGTTGGCATTTTTTTCCGGGCAATTTGGAGTCGTAAGCGCAATCGTTTGGAGTTAGGGGCGTGTAATGTATCCCGTCACGGGAGCAAGAGTTATCCTACTTGTTTGTTATTTGCTATTTACTCTTTCCTGCCTCTTGTAAGAATTCCTTTCGTACCAGTCCGATCGATGTTGTCTGTATTGTTGTTTCTCTTTATCTTTGTGTTTGTTTGACTATATTCAAGAAACGAGAAGTTTGTGCCTGTCTTAAACAAATGTTGATTTGTGTTCGTTCAACTCTCCAGTAGTTGTTCCTGTGTGCGAGAGTCTGGAACAGGATACAGGAGAAAGGTTGGAGCATCCTTTGAGGGAAGTTTCCTGGTTTGTTCTGTGTGCTCTGTGTTGTCATTATCTGCTAGCAGTCGTTATGGGCGTGTAATTTATCTCACCGTGGGATCAAGTGTTACCCTGCTCATTCGTTATTTGAAATCATTGCCGTCATTTTGATTTCATTAGAACTCGCTTGGTCAGTCCCCTGGCTCACTTTAGAATCCGCTTCATCGTAGCTGTCAACTTCCTTTATCAACTAATCTCAGCTCATGATGAAACCCTTTTCATTCCTGTTCTTTTAAAAAACTTGCTTCAGCAACCTCTGCTCCTTTAAAAAAAAACTTTCCTTTCTGATTTTTTATAGCGTTACTGAGTACTGTATAGCATTCTTAAATGGGCGTTTACTTTGTAACTTTGTGTGAACTTCACTTTGTGGTTTGTATAGCACTCTTAAATGGGCGTTTACTTTGTAACTTTGTGTGTGTTTTTTTTTTGCATTGTGGTCTTTTTTTTCCATACTTACCTGTCTGGATATGCACATTCCTCAGATTCAGCGTGAACAACGCCCTTACCCACTCAGGATGATTTTCTAAAAGTTTCTAGGACATCCGAGAGTCAAATCCGTACCTCCTAGCACCTCGACTTAAAGACACCCTGAGTGATTTCCCTTGGCTAACGTCACTTCCGACTTGTAAGTTGTCAGTCAGTTTCCTTTCCTCTTTGGCAAAAGAACATGGCTGGCTTTTTAACCCTCAGTCTTCATCGCTCCTCTGCTTGAGCTATGGAACGCCTCAAGAAGTTCAATAGCTCGCGTTCGTCTCTGATATCCAGACTTTATTTGCTCTGCTTTTTTACACGAGGAGATCTGAAAAGCGTTCCAGATGCCGTCCGCGAACTTGTTTTCCTGTGTTTGTTATTTGCATTCCGGTTGGTTTTCAGCGAAGCTGTAGTCGGTCACCGTCCGACAATCGGCAACTGACTGATACCTATCTTACCTGCGGGGAGTCAGGTCCCACCAAATGGCCGGTGTGGTCAGGTTCGTCGAAGTACAGGGTAAGGAACTGGGGCCGTTGTCCTGCTGGGAGCTTCAGCCACTGCAGCACCGTCTTCACTCGGTCCGTGTAGGGCACGGCACTGTCAGGACAGAGCACACACATATGCAAAATACACGGACGCACGCACGCACGCGCGCGCGCTCACACACACACACACACACACACACACACACACACCGTGTGAAAGAATATAGATCCCACTGAAAACAGGAGCCTGGAAACAAGAGGACGAACAAAGAAAAACGATCATGTAAGGATCGAGAATATCTTAACGGTTTTTAGGATCTTTATGTGTTTACTCTCTAGTAACACACACACGCGCGCTCCCTCTCCCTCGCTCTCTCTCTCTCTCTCAGACATGCACACACATAAATGTATAAATGCACACATACACACACGAACGCGCGCACGCACGCACGCACGCACACACACGCACGCACACACACACACACACACACACACACACACACACACACACACACACACACACACACACACACACACACACACACACACAGTTTTCAATCAAAGTCAAAGTTATCTTTTCTGGGGAGCTAGATATCAAAACATTAGGCAATTTCACTCACCCGTCGTAGAGTTTGTAATAATCTGGGCGTTCACCTGCAACAGAAATAAAACTCGGGTGATTAAATGTATAATACAAACAATAAGGTAAGTACCGCATAATATCAATCATTCCGAAACAAACAAACAAACAAACAAAACAAAAAAAAAACAAAAAAAAAAAAAGCCAGCTCTGCTCGAGTTTCACCTAATGTTTTGTTTCCGAAGTGCCGTTCAATTCTAAGACACCCAATTTTACATGCTCTGAGTCAGCAGCACTGCAGGCGGATTGGAGAGTTTTCACCCCAGGGACAAAAAGTCAGTTCTGGCCGGGCGAAACCTTCTGGCTTCGTTCCAAATACGGAACTCCGTCCGTGATTCCCGTTGCACTCAGTGAAGAATTCAATATTTGAATATCAACGTCCTGCTTTTCACCAAATCTCTCCCACCTTCCCTCCTCTCACCTTCCACCTCCCAACCTCATCCCCTTTAAGTCATGTTCGTTTCCCTGAAGATGGAGTATGGCTGCCTTAATGGCGGGATAAAAAAAAAAAACGGTCATGCACCCCAAAACTCCACTCCCTTTGTTGGGTAGATGGGATTAATACTTGCCTGTCCATATAGGGAATGTCTGCAGGAGTATCAGCCTGCGTACGCAGAAGAAGTAGTAGTAGTCATGTTCGTAATGACTGGGAACTTCTTCATCCTGATTTTTGTGTTTCATTTTTCCCACTGTATGCGTATTTCTATTGTCTGTTTGTTCTGTCCTGTCTGATGAAGACCAATAGGTCGAAACTCGTTTCTACCCATAGCAAGCTCAACCCCGGGCTGGACCTGGTCAGGGGCCAAAAAAACCATGAATATGAATGGCTCTGATAGGGATCGAACGCAGGACTTCCAAGTCGGGAATCCGCAACGCCAGTCCCTGCGCCACGCAGCTCGTACAAGGATGAATCTCTGGTGAACAGGATTGGTGAACCACAACCATTTGTTCCTGTGATGATGAGGATTCTTAGGGAACAGGATCGGTGAACCACAACTGTTTGCTCCCGTGATGATGAGGATTCTTCGGAAACAGGATGGTGAACCACACCTGTCCGTTCCAGTGATCATGATGAATGTCTTAGTGAACAGGACTGCAGAACTCAAGTCTCAAGTGTAGTGATGAGGGTGATTGGTTGGTGAACATGATGGAGCAGCTGAACCAGACTGTCCGGTCCAGTGATGATGAAGATTGCTGAACCAGACTGTCCGGTCCAGTGATGATGAAGATTGCTAAACCAGACTGTCCGGTCCAGTGACGATGAAGATTCCTTGGTGAATAAGGCTGTGGATCACACAGGTGTGGTTCAGCGACGAACAGGATTCTGCAGCCAGCAGGACTGTGGATCCAAACTGCGTGGTCAGAAACGAAGAACAGTTCTTCATTAACAGGACTGTGGACCACTGAAGCCTGATCCAGTGATGAGCGGGGATTCCTCGAGTCAACAGAATTGTGGAACACAACTGTCTGACCTGGTGATGAATGGATTCCTTAGTCAGTAGGGTTATGGACCACAAGTACTTGTTCCAGTACTCTCTCTCTCTCTCTCTCTCTCTCTCTCTCTCTCTCTCACACACACACACACACACACACACACACACACACACACACACACACACACACACACATATGCACATATGCACACACTCACACACACACACAAAGACACAAAGACAAGTGTACACACACACACACACACACACACACACACACACACACACACACACACACACACACACACAGTGATGGACCTGTGCTCTCACCATGAATAGCAACTCCGGAGCCTGGCCAAAAATAAGTGGCAGTGGTCAAATTGTGGTGTTTGGCCGTCAACCAGATCTGAAACCAATACACACAGACACACACCCCAGCTATTGGACAGGAGAAGGCGTGCAGCGGGTGTTGGAGGGTCAATCACTGTACATATAATTATAACAAGATACTTCGGCAGTCTACGACACTTGGTCAGCTATACAGAGGTCATTTAAAACGTGTTCATGGTTTGCTACAAACTAACTAAACCTTAAGTTTCAAAACGGAGTGACTGAGGGCGGAAAAATGAAGCAAAATTTTGAATGAGAGGGGGCCAGTCATTGCCAAGGACACAGACAAACAGAGCCTGTCAAGGACACAGACAGAGTCCGCCAAGGACACAGACAAACAGAGTCCTTGGCGGTGACTGACCCCCTCTCTCTTTCTAAAAATTTAACTAAACATTGTTGAAGACCCGTAGTGTTTAAGACTCAAGGAAACGAGTTCATCGTAAAAGGCAAAAAGTGTATCCCTTAAAGGAACATTTTCTCCCCCATCGCAAATTTGACATGGCCTCCAAACAAACGCGTCTACATTCTCAAACAAAGGACTGTCCAGAAAGAAAAGGGGATGTCTTCCACAGACACGTCAGTCTCTCCCATTCTCACCCCCTACCCGTCCCACAAGAGCAAATAGAAAAAAAACTACATCTACATCCACCAACGCCCCCTACCTTACTCTACACCCCTTCTCAGCCCTTCCCCTCCGAAAGGGCCGGTTACATCCTTCAAGCAAACACCTATATCTATCAAAGAAATTGGTATGTCAATACTAGAACGGTAAGGTCCCTTGAAGAAATTACTCTTTCTCCAGATGAAATGGGTACTCTGCGCGCGCGTGTGTGCATGTCTTTGTGTTTGAGCGCGCAAGCACGATTTTTTTTTTCCAAACTCTGTGTGTGTGTGTGTGTGTGTGTGTGTGTGTGTGTGTGTGTGTGTGTGTGTGTGTGTTTGTGTTAGTGTGCGTGCGTGCGTGCGTGTGCATTTATGAATAAGAGAGAGAGAGAGAGGGAGAGGGGGGGGGGGGGGGTATGTGTGTGTGCTCACCGGCTCTCCACCCCACCAGTCGGGGTTTTTGGCTTGGTCACAGGACAAACAGAACTTGTGCCCTATGGTGGCGTCATACATGTTGTTGTCAATGATGCCGTGACTCTCCGGGTACAGTCCCTGAAAACAGCATGGCATGACACGACACGGGTTAAAAAAAAATAACACCCACCACACATCCTACACCAACTTGAACTGTAGGAAGACACACCAGCGTCAACAAGAAACAAGTACAGCGCAGACATCATCGGATGACATCACTTTATGAACAACACACAAATAAAGAATCTGTAGAAATGAAAAATATGATGACAGGTTACTACACGACTGAATTTGCTCTACCCGTCGCTAACGCAAACATAGATAACAGGCACAAAGGAGAATTCTCCGTAAAACAAGTTCATAGCCTCACATTCTCTTCACCGGGAACAGGCATCCTCCCTCAGAACATCATCGAAGTGACACGCGGCAACAGCGCCGTGTCTCCTCCGATGGGTTGCCTCATATGGGTCTGATACCGAGCACTCCCTGTGGATTGCCTAGACCTAGACTGTACATAAACGAAATGTGGGTGAAAAGAAAGGAGTCGGAATGGGAGGTACAGGAATAATACCAAGTCGGCGCCGAAGAAGAGACAAAAACGAAACAATACAAACAAACAACAGCAAAAATTCAAACAAGTCTTTACTTGGCATTCATTCACACAGCAAAAATTGAGCAAACGGCAGATAATTACTGGAAACAGTGTAATTCAACGCTGATTTAATGCACAATACAACAGTGAATTTGAATCCTGTTTGTGAGTGTTTATCATAATGCTGGCTTGTCTTCAGCAGTACTGCAAAAAAAAAAAAAAAAAAAAAAAAAAATACGCGTTTCGATCTATTGGATCTTCTCAGGCTGGACAAATAACATTTAACCGAAAGACGAGCAGACAGTCATTTAAGTATTCTATCTGGGTGCAAAAATGTGATCTTGGATGAGCAACTAAAACTACGAAATGGAGCTGAAGGGGGGGGGGGGGGGGGGGGGGGGGGGGGGGGGGGGGGGGGGGGGGGGGGGGGGGGGAGATGGGGAAGGGGGGGGGCGAGATGTTAAGGGTAGAAGACACAGGTTACATTAATAATAGTGATGACAATGAAAGAGTAAACGTAGAATAAAACAACAACAACAACGACAACAACAGCAACAACAACAATAATGATGATAACAATAATAATGGTATTGTAATTGTGTAATAATAATCATCTCAACAGTAACGAAATAGTAATTGTAGTAATAATAATGATAATAATAGAAGAATTAGAAGAAGAAGAAGAAGAAGAAGAAGAAGAAGAAGGAGTTACAACACTATGGTTTTGATGTTATAATCACCATCACCCTCATCATCATCATATATTAAGGCTACTAGTAGGAATGATAACTGCGAAT